>JAGPOW010000645.1:869994-881335 GCA_030014935.1 Caiman crocodilus | reverse complement strand
TCCCAGAACCGAGGTGAGACTGACAGGCCTGTAGTTCTCCGGGTCCTCTTTCCTCCCCTTCTTAAAGATGGGAACCACATTGGCCACCTTCCAGTCCTCAAGCACTGCTCCTCCCAGCAGATGTCCGGGTAATTGAAATCACCCATGACAATGACATCCCTCATCCTAGCCGCCTCCTTAAGCTGACCAGTAATTTGGAGGTCCAGCTCCTCCGTCTGATTGGGTGGTCTGTAGCAGACACCCACCATTAAGTCCCTTTCCCCTCATCCTCCTTGCAGCCTGACCCAAATCATTTCCGCCTGGTCCTCAGTCACCCCCAAGTTGACGCTCGATGCAGAGAATCGTTCTTTGACATAGAGCGCAACCCCTCCGCCTCTTCTCCCCATCCTGTCCTTCCTGAAAAGGGCATATCCATCAATGCCTACCGCCCAGTCATGGATCGGGTCCCACCAGGTTTCTGTGAGCCCAACCAAATCTGGGTCTTCTACAGCCACAAGGAGAAACAGCTCCTCCTGCTTGCCACCCATGCTGCAAGCATTTTTATAGAGACATTTAAGGCTACCCATTGCCACCTTTCCCTCTCTACTTGTTTTCCCCAAGCCACAACCACAAACCCTTGCCCAACCTATCTGGCTTAGCGGCAGAGCGTCCTCTCCTCTCTCAGCAGGCCCATCCCCTGGCAAAGGTAGTTTAAAGCCCGCTGCACAAGATCAGCCAAACTTGAAGAAATAAAATGTTTGCCTTTAGGGGTGAGGTGGAGTCCATCCTTAGCCAGCATGCTCCGCGTAGAGAAATGCGGACTATAATCGAAGAAACCGAAGCCCGCATCATAACACTAACCCCGAAGGCACTGGTTTACAGCTGCGATACAGGCCTCGTGTCGCCTTTCCCATCGACTCACTGGCAGAATGGAGGAAAACACCACCTGCTACCCAAACACCTTGAGGTGTCTTCTGAGGGCCTTGAAGTCTTCTATGATGTCCTCCGGCCGGCCTCTAGAAGTGTCATTGGTTCCCACGCAGACCACCACTAACGGATGGTTATCGGTGGGCTTAACAATCCTCCATGACATCCTGAAGCCACACTCCAGGCAGGCAGCAGACCCTTTTGGGCCAAGAGATCAGAATAGCAGATGGGACCCTCCATGCCCCTCAGGATGGAGTCCCCGATGACCGGGACTCTACACTTATTCCTCCTTTAGGACCACTTCTTCCTCTCTGCTCGTGATGAGGGTGCACGATCAGCACTGCAGGCGGGGGTGCTCCTCAGCAGTTTCACTATTCTTGCTTGTTTTCAGCCTTTGTTATAAATGTGCATACCTATATATATGCTTCTATTACAGAAACATTTTGCATTTTGCAACTCAGAAATGATCATTTCACAAATATGTGCAATAAACGTTAATACTGTCATGACTACCTTGACTTTTATTAGTGATTCTGTTTTATGTTTTTACACGTATTTTAAGAAATATGTGGTATTATACACTTTCTGAAAATCCATATTCAGAGTTATGTTTCTACCCATGTATGTGCTGTATTTTTTATATTTATACCATGCCTAACACTGTGGTATCTAATAACAAAAAACATCCAAGTAAAAAAGCAAGAGACATTCAAAAGTTTTTTTCCAAGCTATTCTACAGTGGATCTAAAAGCATTGAACACATGGGAAGAAATCTCTAGAGAAATAATCACCAAGATTTTATAGCTTCCACTCCTCCATTGAGTAACTCTAGCATACTACAAATTAATTTCTTAGACACTACAACAAAGGTTTGCAAAGGCTGCATCACCAACACATTGTCAGAAACCAACCGATCACAATAGCTACCTTCATGACACCTGCTTTCATTTTAAGCACACCACTAGGTCATATACAGTCAAGCTCTATGTCACAACATCATCTGCTCTGATTTCACTAACTGAGATGTACACATTACGGATTTGGAACACGAATCCCTACAGTTATAATACAATCCACAAACTGTGCCTTTGTTTACTGGAGTGGCTAGACTCAGACCTCACTCTAAAATTAAACCCTTCAAATAAAACACTAATATGGATTCATAGCATGTTGTTTATGCTTGCAATTTCAAATACACCCTGTTCCAACCTGGTTACTCTCTTTTTGCTCAATCCTTCATCTCCTTAGATTAATTCTTTGATAAATATTAAAACCATAGGCTTCCTTTATGACAGTCCCTATAAAAAAAAAATCACCAAATTAGATGGGTACTTGGCTGGCGTCCTGTGACCCTGGCACTCGTTCCTGCCATTGGCGGGGGGTCAGACTTGATGGCCTGCTCTAGGCCCCTTCTGACCCTAGATACTATGATAACTGCAGAGAAAAGAAACATAACTGTTTCAGTGAAAATGGGCAGACATCTTATAGAACCCAATAACTGGTCTCAAAATATATTTCTTCTTGCTAGGAGATGGGACATGAAGTATCAATCAGATTTATTTTCTTATCTAGCTCTTGCCAGTTTACACCCAGTAATCCATAACTGGCTCAAGAACTTGGAAGATTATTTAGAACCACAAAGAAAGAGTGCCTTGGATTTCTTGCAAAATGTGGAACTCAAATAAATATTCACTCCAAACTACAAAAAAACAGATTTATTTCCTGCAATGTTTATATGTTTTTATTCAAACAGAAAACTCATCAAGTTGCTTAAACTTTCTGTCAGGCAAGAAGAGTTAAGTTTGTGTTTTCTTTTTGCATACTTGTCAACATTCAGAGTTTTGAAGGTTACGGTAGTTATTTGACCTCAATAAACAATGGACATCAGATAAAGATCTGGATATAAATGTATAATGACACATGCAAACACATTTCTTCCAAAGTATCTTATATCCACATAGATACACAAGGAAGCCAAGTGGACTCTTCATAAATAAGGGTCAGTATTCTCAGACTGAATTACTGGATGACTTTAATTGTACTGGGAGCATGCATTTGAGGCACTGAGATAAGTGTGCTACAGGAATTAAGATTAAGTTCTTATCATCAGGTAAAATTAATTTCTTATCTTCCTAAATCTCTGTTTTAAAATTTACTTCTTTCCACAAGGCTCTCCCCACAACTGTTCTTTCTTTGATATATAATTACATAGTGGGATCCTTCATGCATGGAATTGCTGTTGCATGTTCAAGACTGCAGTCATATTTTTACAACAATAAAGGGCAAAGAGAAGCCAATGCTTAGTAGGGTTTACAAAAGTATCTACAGGAGCCAGGTGCCCAATTCCAATTGACCTGCCATGAAAATTAGATATCTTGCCTACCAAACCTTCTATTAGGCTCCCAAATTGTAAAAAAAAATTATATTTATGAACAAAATTAATGGCGCTTCATGTTTGTGGGTCAGATTTATAATTTTAGATGAATTGACTTACGTCAATGAATAATTTAAGGCTAGAAAGCCAGAATCGTTAAGAAAGCACAGGCAAAGCAGCCATCTTGTATTAGTCTACCTTTATTAAAATGCAAACACATATTCAAATAATTTAGCAGAGTAGTTAGGGAAAAAAAAAACATATCTGGAGCCACATGAATAGACATTTGTCTGAGGTAGACGCCATGCTACACTCAGGGGATCCCAAGGCAGGTAGCAAGGCCAACCTGGGTGACAGCAGGTCGCGGTCACAAGGTAAGTGTGGACTCGGTTTGAAATTTAAAACAAATGAAATCTTTACTCACAACAAAGTAGTAAAGCAGTTGAATGTAAACACGGTTAACAATCCAGTAATCCAGCGAAAGGTTGTCGGCGATAGTCAGCGATTCAATTACAGACGGTGGTACCAAAATAGTGATGAGTTGGTTTAAATCAAGTGCGCGAGCGAGAAAGAAGAAAGCCCAGTGACAGATGACTGCTACTAGGGCACGGCCTAGGGGTTGCCTTGGCGTGAGGAGGGTGATCAGTCCACCTCACAAACGGATAGCGCCCAAGGAACGCACGAGCAAACCAAGGAACTGCCAAGGAACGAACCTCGTGCTGAGGTGTGCTGGTCCTTTTATAACCTCCTTGACCAATCACAGGGCTTTCCAGCCAGATGGTTCTAGAAGGCAAGGCTGCTGGCCAGGCAGTCACGTCCCTCAGGAATCCACTGGTTGGTCAGGCTTTACTGATCATGCACTGCTCACTCGTACACTGTATGATACATGCACACAGTTTAACCTCCGCTACTGATTGACTCGGGGAACCTTACTTGTGTCACTTAATACGACACTAATACAATGAACCTTGGTTATATCACTTAATATGATGCTGAATCTGGCAGGTGGTCACGTCTTCTAACCTGACAACATTCAAGACCCTGAAGAGGTACAGATAGCAGTGCTGACACTGCAGCCAGGGGACACCCTGTACATACATCTCACTATTCTCTGCAGGCCCTCTTAGTCTGCCTGGCAAAAAATAACAGCAGTACATAGGACAACCCTGATTGGCTAGCCAGGGTCAGTCTGTATTTCCCTGCAGCACAGAACAATATGGGGGTTATGAAGGTCAATTTCTGGACTCTAGAGAAGCAGAATCCAGCAAGAGATGCACTGTATGCAAGGAAGGGATGCTGGAAGATTATGTTCTCTTCTGAGAGAAGCATGGCATGTACAGACATTCAATTTCTCAGGAGAAACTCTTCTGGGAGTGACTTAACTCTGGTTGTTACCAAAGTTATTTTTGTCCTAGACGGCCATTTTTACTCTGGGAGAGAAAACCTGGACATCTTGACACTCATGTCTTTTCCTGGGACAGCAGTAGCTCTCCTAGGAGAAACTAAATGTCTGTATGAGGTTAAAGTGCAAGTGATTTTTAGGAGCTACGTTCTATACAGCTCTTCATTTTTATTACAAAGGACCATTTGTCCAGTAGATTTTCAATTTCCTACTTCATGTGAGAGACAACTTTAGGATTTACCTGTTTGCAGACTGGTGAATACTAAATTAGCTTATATTTTCTTTTCACGTGACCCTATCAGTACAACATACATTTATTGCATAATAATGTTACACCGCAGAATTGTGTCAAATGTAACAAAATATATTTATCTTACTTTCCTACTGCTTCAGTTAGGTGCCTCAATTAGGCTTCCAAACTTAAAAGCTGGAAACAAGTATCTTTGTTTAGAGAATAGTTAAAAATATTGTGACTGATATGGAAAGTAGAGGCACAGTATTACCAAATGGTTAAATACACATAGGGACATATATATAATCACTTAGACATCCTCTGTTCCTTGGAAGTTTGTATTAGCAGTGCTTGACTGATGACAGAAGTGCTATTTTTGCTTTCTCCCCCACCCCCACTAAATAATTCTAAGTCACAATAATTGGAATCTCTGCACACAGATATACACTATAAAGAGCACACTCAGACTTGAAGTGAAGGTCACAGGGTGCTCCCACCCCCCACAGAGCTATGATTAGCTTATTGGTTAAGCATGAGTATGAAGATGGCACCAGAATGAATCTGCTGCTGGGTTTCTGGCTCTCAACTGGAAGGTAATAGGGCAATCAGGAGGAAAGACCTCCATAGCAACTAGAAAAATCGACTGAAGGTCAGGATAGTAGTGGTGAACCATGTTCTTGGCAGCTACTGATAGTGACTGTGTTGGGGTTTCTGAAGCTACCTGTGAATATTCATACCATTTAGATTCAACAGTAATGGGACTTGTGTACAGTCAGTTGATAACATGTGGCAGATGTTAAAAAAAAGAATTACACCAGATTGGAGATCATGACATCAATTTTATTCCAATAACAGAAAGTCATCTGCTGCCTTGGATCAAAATTGACCAGTGGTTAGCTGGATGGCTGCAATATAATACCCAAAAAGAATTGACTGAATGTGGTGCATGTCAGTTCATGCACACCACAACAAGCCCTTACTTTATAATTCAAACAGAGTAGAATTTTCAGTGCAAAAAGAAAAGAAAATGATTTAGAAACAAAAGAAAACCATACCCCTGGAAGATTGAGAGATGCATACTTCGTAGATATACCTCCACTAGTACCATTAGTTAGAAGATTACAGACAAAGGGTAGGATGCGATATCTAGCAGTGGGTTCACCTCAGTAACAAATTAGAGATGGAAGAAAAGAACATGTGATCAGAAAAACTATTGATGTTTAAAAGTTGCTGTTATTGACAAAAGGCCAAATAAATTTCTCTTTAAATGTTTTTAGGTCATCTATTTTATTTTATTGTCCGATTTATTTTCTGGTTGTTGTTGAATGACAGTAAATTTTAATTTGCAGTAACTTAACTTGTAAGGATAACAATTACAGCTGTTTTTGAAAACTGATCTTTTATGAAAGAAAAATAATAATATTTTTTCCAATCAGTTTAGAAAGTAAACCCAGGGGAAAAGAAAACGAAAAAAACTCATTTATTATCAGAACATATAAACCAAATTTGGAACACATACACACATTTACGTACAGGTCTACATGAATAACATACATTTCCTTATCATTTAAGACAACTGTTTAAAATTAATATTTAGACTCACAGGATTTATATACAAATTCCATACAATTATACTTGATATATAAACTAACATATTAAAACTTTAAATCTAACATTAGTTTGCTAAATCTCCGACTAGATGAAATTCCACAGGAATAATAGATTTCGGTGTCTAACGTTAGGTCCACAAGTTTGGGAAAAGGGATCTGTTTCCAATTTCAGCCAACTCGGAGGTTAATCTATTTAGTAGAAATACTTTTCTACTCAGAGTTGAATACTATTTTGAATAGTAAATCTGGGCCATCTTTACAAGCTTACAATGTATGATTGCAGTCTAGATCAAGTATCTCAAAAGTTCACACGGGTTGAGAACTTTTGTTTTGGTTTAGCTCATCATAGAAAAAGCATTGGTTAAAAAGATGAGCTGTTTAAAATTACACAATGCCCAAAGAAGAGAAATTCTGAAGTTCAACTTCCCTCTTTTCTCAAAAAGAAATGTCAGCATTTCCTGATTTGTTTTTAAAGGGCATTGTTTAGAAGCATCGGAGCAACCTTATAAAAAGGTGCCATGGCTTATTTAAATAAACCTTTGTAACCTTATGGAAACACTTCAATAATATATATATTTCCATGATTTCCATGAAGCATTACAAATTGACATTTTCTTATGAAAAGCTTCTGGTACAAATACTTTGACCAGCTCTATTTGAAAGTTTGGACAAAAATGAACAATAAATTTCTTGAGTATTCATTTCTTGGCTTTTGTTTTAGGCCTTTCACATGGGAAAGGCCATAACTAAGTTTCAAATCAACAGAAACATTCTGAAGAATATTGACTTGTAATTATATCTTGTACTTTGACCGAGAAAGAACATGCAATATATTCATGACTAGAGGGATCATTGTAAGTATTGTCACAAATCACAGTTACTTCTTTTATGTAATTCATTACTTGGTGGTGGTCACTTCCTGTTTTCCTCCTATATCACCTCTCACATTAGAATAATTTACTTGACCTACCCATATTTAAAATTTGATTCAAAGTCCCTATCAAATATAGTTCCTTAACTACCTATTTGATCAAAGTTCTTCTCAGACCATCCTTTCTCTCTCTCCAGGTTCTCTTTGCAATCCTGCTCACTAGATATGACCTTCCCTAGATATCTCCAGTCTAAGCTGGCCAGTCTCTACTTACCTTTTGGCCAAACATGTTCAAATTGCTTGAACATTGCAGCCTCTTGTCTTGTTAACTATTTTCTTGCTATCCCAGAGTAGGGCTTATAAATCCCAGCGCGTCATTATTAATATCTAACTATCACTATTATTGGCAAAAATGAACGCAAAGACAAATTTGTCAGAAAAATTTTAAGATACGTGCATACAGTTCAGCAGGCATTTCTCTCACCGTTCTTCCCTGCCATCTCTTAAAGCTTTCTAAACATGACAGGCACTTTTATATTTTAATTTGCTTCACTTTGATATTATTTGTTATTTGAATTTGTTTTATGGCTAGTCGAGTCTTACACTTTTCCTTCTTGGGAATACTAGTCCACGTACGGATTTAATAAGATAATTGTGGAAGCTCCTCATGAAATACAGTGCATCGCCATAGTCCAGATCAGTTGGTGGTGATCATTTGACTTTCACAATACCTAGCATGGGATCATTTGTTGCTTGACCATTTCACATTTAAGTGATGACTCATTAAATGTCTGGTATAAGAAATAGGCTCTGCAGTCTCATAAATTCAAACTAGACCTTTTTCTGTTCTTTCCAATGGAAAGTTGCAGATGTTAGATGGCTAGAAGCCCAAATTATAAAAGCGAGTGCCAGTAGATCTGTCATTTTTTTCTTTTGTCTTCCAAGCAGCCTTGACAGTCTGCCTTTCCTTCACATGAATGCCAGAGTGACTATCCATCTCAACGGCTACTTTCCTTCCCAATTATTTTAAAAAACTAGATTCAAAACAGGGTAAGTGGTTGGACTTCCCCACCCCTGTGGCTGCACTCCAAAACCCATGCAAATGTTCATTGGATTGGGTTAACCTGTTCCCAATCCAAGTTAGTTCACCTACTCAGATGAAACAATTTCAAGGTGCCTACAGATGAGCTGGGAGGCTGCTCTGACATGCTGTAATTACTAAATGTGGTAATTACCTCACTCAAGCCAGCCTCTGTCTCATGTATCGGCATACCCGTGCTTCAAGATGGCAGCAGGGGTGCTTTAATGATTAGCTTTAGATAAAGCACCCCTGCCACCATTCTGAAGTGTGGGGACATTGATATATGAAACTTTCCGGGTGCTTTAATTAAAGCAGCTCTCAGAGCCATTTTAATTAAAGCGCCCCCTCCTCCACTCCCAGAGCATGTGCAAAAATGCCCTCAGATATCACATCTGCCCATAGTTACTCCCATCAATCTCTACAGTCTTACAATCATATTTTCCTATTTTTTAAAACTCTCTCTCTTGTTACTATGTGAAAATCCACACAAACAATAACAGCAGCAGGAAAGCCAAATGAGTGACTATATGAAGGAAAGAGTGAAATTGGCTATATACAAACATCTGGCAAATATGCAAAGTAAACAAACTGAAAAATAAAAGTTGATTTTATTTTTCCGTAACTCCTTTCAGTTGTAGTAATTCTAATTGCTACATGTAACAATGGCAAAGCAAATTATAACAGAACTATGATTTTTAAGATGGCATTAGAAAGCACTCCTTAAATGCATTTTTTCAAAGGTTAGGAGCATTGGAGGCTTATATAAGCAAAGGAATTTTTTTTGGTGGAAGAAGAAAGGACTTGCAAATTAACAAAGCCTATAGTTCTCTCATTGGGAGCCAACACATTCCCTTTTTTCCTGTGGCTGCTCTATCACTTAACGAGGCATGAATTATGAGTGGAGTGAGAAAGATGGGTTTTCATATATGGGTGATAACTCATTTGACATACATGGCAGGGTGTCTTGAGGCACCGATGAAATACAGCACCTACATGACAATGGATTCCCCAAGGTTGGGAATTATAACCATCACAAAGATTTGCAATTCCTCAAGGAATTGTAATATTTGTTTGTTCCTCAAGGATATGTAATACTTGATGGTCCATGCTTGTCTGTCAAGCTGTGGCCTTGAACGTGGGGTCCTCACCTGTCTGGAACAGCTACCCATTCCAGTCTTCCACCTTCCCAAGAGGAGCGAACACAGGTGGCCACCGAGCTGTCACCCCTTCTAATATAAACCCTTGACCCAGAAAAGGAAGTCTCTGGGGAACAAGGTTTGAACCTGTAACAAGTCTGCTGCAACCTTGGTTTGTACTGCTACTGGCTTCCCAACACATTCTCTGGATACCCAACCCAGCTTGCCCAAATACCCCGAGTTTTGATTGACTGAGCTGTGGATACCTGACCTAAATCTAGTTTTCTGAATACCTAACCTAGCTTTATGAACTCATACTCCACCTGACCTTGGGATCTTTAACTCAGTTCCTCAGATGGGTCTCCTGGTTTCTGGCTTCCCTATGCTTTGACTTTATTAACTTCTACCAGACTTGGATGCCTACAGCCAGTCCTGCCACTGTCAGGGCTTTAGGTTTGGATATTCCTAAACAGTTATGATATTTTCAACAAGCTGAAACTTCAACATACACCTTAATGAACTTACCATGTAAGGAGCTTTCATGAACACAAAGAAATTTCATGAATTAATACTGATGGGCCATTATCAAGATAATCTTATTCTGTTAAGATAAAGAAATGTTACATGCTATTTACCTACCAAATGCAGGTCTGGAACCAAGCCCTCTAAAGCAAGCAACAGGGGCATGCTGATCCAGCCACTGAGGCTTTTTCAAAGTATAAAATTGGGACTCAGAAACTATTTACCCTTTTAGAGCTTGTAAGAAAATAAAGTTGCTCTTCATTTAATCATTTTGGGATTTACAAAAGCATGCCGTTCCATAAATTTCAGAGTTCAAGCATAAAATTAATGACACATTATATAGTTTCATAGTTGTTAGGGTTGGAAGGCACCTCAAATCTGTCATAGAGTCTGATCTCCTGCCCTGGGCAGGAAAGAGCGCTGGGATCATATGACAAGCTATGTGCTTGTCCAGTCTCCTCTTAAATACCCACAAGGTAGAAGAAAGCACCACCTCCCTTAGAAACCCACTCCAGACCCTAGCAACCCTTAGCATAAAGCCATTCTTCCTGATGTCCAACCTAAACCTGTTCTCTGACAGTTTGTGGCCATTTTTCCTTGTTATTCCAAGGGGTGTTCTGGTAAAAAGAGCATCTCCAATTTCTTGTTGCTCCCCTGCCCCACAATGAATTTATAAATGGCCACATGATCCCCTCTTAGCCTTCTCTTGCAGAGGCTGAAGAGATCTTGGTCCCTCAGTCTTTCCTCACAGGTCCTTACCTGGAGGCCCTCAACCATATGAGTGGCCCTTCTTGGGATCCTCTCAAGGTTATCCGCATCCCTCTTGAAGTGCAGCACCCAGAACTGGATATGTATATCTCCAGGTTCTTCAGAGATGGATAGATGAGTTTAAAAATCATATCATGCCAATATGAGCTGTCTAGCATCAAGCAACACTCTTCCCCACCACAATCACTTTCACTATTAAATCAAGGCAAAAGCAACTACTAGGCTACAGAGAGATTTTTGTGATCCTGTCTCAGCTATACCCTTCTTCAGGGAAGAATAGAGTATCATAGTATCTAGGGTCAGAAGGGGCCTAGAGCAGGCCATCTAGCCTCACCCCCCACCAATGGCAGGAACGAGTGCCAGGGTCACAGGACCCCAGCCAAGTACCTATCTAATCTACTCTTAAAGATGTCCAAGGTAGGAGCAAGAACAACTTCCC
>JAGPOW010000645.1:838486-869894 GCA_030014935.1 Caiman crocodilus | reverse complement strand
TAATCTACTCTTAAAGATGTCCAAGGTAGGAGCAAGAACAACTTCCCTAGGAAGCTGGTTCCACATCCTAGCCACCCTAACTGTGAAGTAGTGTTTCCTGATGTCCAACCTGAACCTGCTCTCCAGTAACTTGTGACCATTGGTCCTAGTTACCCCTGGGGGTGCCCAGGAAAAAAGAGCCTGCCCTATATCCTGCTGATCACCCCTCAGCAGTTTATAGGCAGCCACCAGGTACCCCCTCAGCCTCCATTTACTGAGGCTGAACAGATTCAGGTCCCTCAGACGCGCCTCATAAGGCCTAGCCTGCTACCCGCATATCAATCTAGTGGCCCTCCTCTGGACCCTCTCGAGGCCGTCCACATCCCTCTTGAAGTGCAGCGCCCAGAACTGGACACAGTACTCCATATGTGGCCTGACCAATGCCGCATGAAGGGGGAGAATCAGTGCCTTGGACCGGCTCGAAATGCATCATTGGATGCACGCTAGGGTTCGGTTGGCCTTCCCAACCACCATCTGACATTGGCAGGTCATGTTCATCTTGGCATCAACAATGACCCCAAGATCCCGTTCCTCCACTGTGCTAGTAAGAGGGGAGCTTCCCAGCCAGTATGTGTGCTGAGGGTTGCTTTTCCCCAGACGCATCACCCTGCACTTGCCCACATTGAATCCCATCCTGTTCTTGTCTGCCCACTCCTGCAGTCAGCCCAGATCCCGCCGCAGCCTTTCCCTCTCCTCTGGTGTCCCCACCTCAGCCCACAGTTTGGTGTCATCAGCAAACTTGGATAACTTGCTTTCCACCCCCTTGTCCAAGTCAGTGACGAAGATGTTGAACAGCATGGGTCCAAGGACTGAGTCCTGGGGAACCCTGCTGCTGACATCTCTCCAGGTCGAGTATGACCCATCCACCACCACTCTCTGGGAGCGCCCCGTCAGCCAGTTTCTGGCCCACTCAACTGTGTAGGGGTCAATGCCACAGCTACCCATCTTTTTAATGAGGATGGGGTGGGAGACTGTGTCAAACGCCTTCCTGAAGTCTAAAAAGACTATGTCAACAGGGATGCCCGCATCCAAGGATTTGACCAGGTGACCAGGTTGGTCTGACAGAACCTGCCCTTAACAAACCCGTGCTGGTTGCCCTTCAACATATTGTCCCCTGCCAGTCTCTCACAGATGTGGGACTTGAGACTTTTCTCAAAGATCTTTCCCAGAACCAAGGTGAGACTGACAGGCCTTTAGTTCTCTTTCCTCCCTTTCTTAAAGATAGGTGGCCAGTGTGGTCCCTTCCAGTCCTCCGGCACTTGTCCAGAGCTCCAAGAGTGCTCGTATAACCGAGCCAAGGGCTCAGCAATCACCCCCGCCAGCTCCCTCAACACCTTTGGGTGTAGATCATCTGGGCCCGCCGACTTAAAGACATCCAGCCCCTCACCCCCGGCCTAGCAGTGATTCCTGAGGGGGAATACAGGCTTCCAACAGGAGGGAAGTCCCAGTCCCCCCTCAGGAAGACTGAGGCAACGAACCCATTGAAGATCTCTGCCTTCCCATTGACTGAGAGCACCAGGTTGCCCAAAGAGTCCCACAGGGGCCCAACATTTCCCAGGGCTCTCTTTTTGCTCCCCACATACTTGAAAAGGGACTTCCTGTTGTCCTTGATCCTAGTCGCCAGGCAAAGCTCTACTCCCGCCTTGGCCTTCCTAACAGCCCTTCTACACTCCCAAGCACAAGAGTACTCCTCCTCCTTGGAGATGGCTCCTCTCTTCCAAAGACAGTAAGCCTCCTGCTTAGCCCTCAGGGTCCCCTGAATATCCCTATTAAGCCATGGGGGCTTCCAGCCACTTTTGCCCATCTTGCATCGGGCAGGAACGGTCACCCCTTGCGCTCAGAGGATCGTCTCCTTAAGGAGCATCCACCCTTCATGGATGCCCATGTCCTCAACCAGCCTCCTGAGCTCTCTGAAATTGGCCCTTTTGAAGTCTGGGACCCTAGTCATAGTGTGGGTCCTAGCTACACTGTGCCAGACAGCAAATTGTGCTTTGGTATGCATTGACAATGGGCTTGTTTATCACATCCAACCTTCTAACCAAAGACAGCCTATTTTAGGATTTTAGGAATTAGTCGAACAAATTTCTAGAAGTCTCCCAGCCCAACAATATTAACAAATCTCAGACTCCCAAAAGATCAAGGAGCAGAGACTAATACTATCGAGCCACCATGGGAGAAACTGAACCTCATAATCTCATGAGGCTCATCAAGGACATGTGCAACGTCCTGAATTTAGGATGGAACAATCGCATGCACAAGTATAGCATGGGGGCTGACTGGCTGGGCAGTAGCTTTGCAGAAAAGAACCTGGGGGTTACAGTGGACAATAAGTTGATTATGAGCCAATAGCATGCCCTTGTTGTGAAGAAGGCCAATGGCATACTAGTCTGCATTGGTAGGAGTGTTATCAGAAAGTCAAGGGAAGTAATTATTCTCCTCTATTCAGCCTGGGTGAGGCCACATGTGGAGGACTGTGACCATTTTTGGGCTCTCACTACAAAATATATGTGGACAAATTGGAGAAAGTTCAGTGGAGGGCAATGAACATGGTTATGGCGCTGGGGAACATGACTCACGGGGAGAGGGTGAGGGTGAGGGAACTGGGCTTATTTGTCTAGACAAGAGGAGACAGAGAGATTTAATAGCAGCCTTTAACTACCTGGAGGGAATGTTCTAAAGAGGATGGAGCTAAACTGTTCTCATTGGTGACAGATAACAGAACAAGGAGCACTCGTTTCAAGTTACAACAAGGGAAGTGTAAGTTATATTTTAGGAAAAATTTTCTCAGTCAGAGGGTAGTAAAACACTGGAACAAGTTACCCAGAGAGATTGTGGCCTCTTCATCCTTGGAGGTTTTTAAGCCCCAGCTAGACAAAGTCTTGGCTGGGATGATACAGTTGGGGATGATTCTGCTTTGCACGAGGGGTTGGACTAGATGACCTCCTGAGCTTCCTTCCACCCGTAATTTGCTATGATTCTAAGTGACCTACTTTCTTCAAAGAGTTTGGGTGATATCCTGCCCCCAGTTAGCTTAATGAACGTTTCCTAGGATTTTACTCATGATATGGAAGAGTCAGCCCCAGGGCCTGCCTGAAGATAAAGTTGTTTTTCAGGGCGAAAGGAAAGAAGATGGACTTTGGATAAATAGCGTCCTTTACAGTCAGAAGCTTTTCGTGTGTTGAGAGTAGTACCACCAAGGATTTGGCTAGTAGTCTGTAGAACAGTATAAGAAAACAAAACAAAACAAAACATGCTCTATTAATAAAAGAACAATTTGCAGATTAAAAAGGTAGGTCTCCATGATGAATAGTTACAAATTCTTCCTGAAGGAAATTATCTAAATGTTTATTGATTTTTTTTTAACAAAACATTTCATTTTTACAAAGACTATTTTGAAAACTGTTTAATGGCATACAATAAGAAGATATTTTCAAATGGAAAACTGAAACATTTCATTCTGAAAATATCAGATTACTTGTTTCTGAGTTTCTTGGGATGCCAAATCTCCTTTTCTTCAGACAGAACTTTGGACCCAAGATTCCAATATCCCCGGTTAGCATTGTAATCACTTGGCTATACAAGCAATCTGTTTCTTGCAGGCCAGAGAATAGTTAATGATTTATATAAAGTGCAATACCTCTAGCAAAGCGCCACATTATCTCAAAACTAGGAGTATTGCACATTATACAAACAGAGTGTTCCTAGTGTGGTTCTAATTCATAATGGCAATGCTTTGTTTTTACCAGTATAGCCATCTCCCCTCCCCAAAGTGAAAAATTAATGTACAGGGCTTTTACTAGTCCGATATCAGTCAGAGATCACACATTAGAGGAGAGGAAGACTATAGTATAAAAATCATCAGAGAGAGGGAGAGACCCCTCTACATTTTATATGTCTTATGCAATTACCTGTTTAATTGCACAATTATTTTACATTTACTGCACATGCAAATTAACTATGGCATCTTAAAAAGGTCCACCCATCTATAAAATTATTGCTGGAAAACATGTATAACTTTATAGCTGGTTTCTATCCAGTTTTAATTTGCACATGTAGTCTGTGGCCAACAGCAGGGAGCCCCATCACCTGATCAGACCTTGCAGCTGTGCAGCTGTCAATTGACAGGGCTCCTGGGCACAAGGACACCCCATGAACTAACATGGCTAGAAGACCACAACTGCTGCAATCTCTCACCCCCAGGGTGCCCCAGGCACCCTGTGGATGGGATACTGTCAGCTGACAGTTTCCAGCCGTGGGATCTTGCTTCTTGCTGGTGTAGGAAGAGCCGAGGATCAAGCTCCCCCTGTACTAGCAAAAGGCACAATGGGATGCAATTCACAATCCTGCCTCCTGGCATGCACATGTGGCATGGCAGGCAGCCCAATTGTGTGGATCATGCACTAGATCCCATTGCACAGGTAGGGGGCCAGAAAAAGAGATTCTATAGTCTGATTGTTAGGGTATTTTGACCTCAGACATGAGACCCAGGTTCAAGCCTTTGTTTGATACAAAGTGACCTAGGATGATGTATTCTACTTTGAAATCGGTCTGAACAGACATGCGGGTATCATAACAAGACACTGGGCCACTGGCTATTTTGGATTGTCTCTGTTTTGCAAATATATCTTCTCCCCTTGAGAAACTTTCCGACAAGAAAGTATCAACATTCCCTTCAAAGGAAATTTAAAAACAGCATATATCAACAAAAACATTTTTGAAAATGTTTTCCAATCAGTCCTAAAAACTGAACACCTGACAGCTGAACTAGAAATTTATAAGATGATTTTGAGTTAAGTTCAGGTGATATTGTTCAAGAAATCAGCAATTCTACACATGAAAATACAATTTTAAAAGAAAAGTTCTGGAACTGAAAGTCTTGGTCCTTACTTCTTCCCACTCTCTGCATGAATTGTGAATAAGGAAGGCATCCAGAAGACAGTAGGAAATATCGACCATGTTCCCTACTTCTTTACAAAAAGAAAAGTAAAAACACGTACAGCATGCTTTGCTAACCAGTAAGTGGTTTTATCATAATTCCAGAAATCAGCTGTCTTTCCAGAGGAAAGCAGAACTGGAGCACCTAGCCAAGTCTGAACTGTTGACAGAATAATATCACTTGGAGGGTAAAGTGGTAGGGAAAAGACTAAAGGTGATATAATTTTCCTGGGCTTGTGCGATCTGAATGTAAAAACAGAAACAGATCAACAGAAGTGAGGAAAAGATAAAGTTACGTTTTGCAAAAGGCAGTTTTCAAACACATAATTAGGAATCTGCTTCACATCCTAAGGGTTCTGCTCTGCATTTTTTTCCTTAAATGCACTTTCCTATTGTTCCTTTCCATCACTCTTTGCACAGTGAGGAATGCTTTACTGCTTACTTGGTTTTCTCATAAGAGCAAACTAAAGGTATAGCTACAGGCTTTGGCACTTTGTAAATAAATTATACACACACACACGTAAAATATACACATATACACATATATAAAAATAGTAGATGTAAAGAGTCTCTTTTGGACCTGTTAAAGAAAAACATAACATTTCCTAGGAACAAGGAAGTATTGCACACAAGGAAGTGATTTCTTTTTCCTTAGGACACTTCTAGGGGAAATATTTCATTTCAATCTGTCCACGAAGATGATTCTGATGCAGTGCTACCCAAGGAGCCCAGAATTGTGGCTTCCTTTACACTCACTGTCCCCAGTGCCAGTCTTCATCGATAAGACTATCAAACCATAGTCCAGGTGTGTGGGGAGATGATTCCTGTTAGCTGTGTACCGAGGCTCCACAAATGAAAGGATAAAATCTATTTTTTTTTTTTTTTACCTCACATACACTAACATGAGGAAGACAGCTTCAGAAGTCAAACAAATAATGCTACCCAAGCACAGCTACATGCAACACTAGCTCTTGCTCCATGGTGCTGGAAGAGTGAGAACATACATTTTTTAGGAAGAGAAACAATTGGGATGGAAGTATTTCAGATGATATTTTAGGTGCACACACAGTTTGGTTTCTCATACATTGTACACGGTTCCTCATGGTACGTAGGCAGGAAGATGTGGAACAAAAATATAAATATCTTTCTTCTGAGGAAAAGCATATTTGTGGCTAACAAATTACAAATAATTCCAATAACATTTCATGGTTATGATAAGATGATTTTATGACTGTTTCAAGGTCACAGTGACCCTAGGTTATCTGGGTTGTCTTGGACACATTAATTATTGAATTAAAGTATTATTTCTACTTGTTTTTGAGAATTATTTTTTTTCATCAAAAGCTACATTCTTTCTATTACCCTCTGCTGAGTTTGGCAAATTATACATATCTAACCTGCTCTTCGTGCATAAAATTCACATACATCACCCCTGGCACCAGCGTTCCCTCTAAGCTATGCGGCGTGCACAGGTGTGCCTGGCAGTGCAGCATGATCATGCACAGAGGCAATGCTGCCTGGCACCTACTTGAGGTATTTTCATTTTTTAAAATATTTTTATATATACAGTACATTAATAAATACACTTAAGAATAACCAAGTTGTAGGATTCAGTTGCATATTCTCTAGTTGTAGAAGTTCATATTTCTTACATCTCTACCATATTTCTAAGATACAGATGACATAAATAAATATATTATTTTTTAAGCAAGATCATTTTTTTAAAAATCAGCTGTTCTGATACGACTTACTGTCTCCCTGACCTCTCAGCACACCCCCACTACATGCGACTGAAAGTTTGTTGGCACACACAGAAGGTCATTGCAAATGCATCTTTCAGAAGTACTCATTTGAATATGTGCTTCTGCGGCAACAAACTCAGAAACCCAAGTAGAGACCTTTTAACTCCTGAGTAATGGAGCAAAACCATCAGCAGGTCACTACCTACCGACCTACCCACCCACAGAGTACACATATATACACACGCACATATACAAACACAAAGTACAAAAGCAATTGGGGGGAAAATATCAATTGTACACATAAAATTGAGCTGTGTCACAAAAAATAAGCAATAAAAGGAAAAAGAAAAGGGATGAGGGGTGAGGAAAAGAAGAAAAGAGAAGTGTGCAATGAGCAACAATTTATTCACTGAATTATCCCAAGAATTCCTTCCAAATTGCATCAAACTTTTCAAAGCATTTAAACCTGCAAAACATGGCATCTATAATGAGAGCCATCTAATTTTACCAGTTAGACTTTTCCAATGCAGAAATATAATCTTGCAAGTTAATAGTCAGGCCCACCATAAGAGTGGCCTGGGAAGTATTTCTATTTATTTATTATCATCATCATTTGATTTATGACTGGAAATACTCCAATGAAGAATTCTCCCTCCATCAAAATCTAACCAATCAGTGGAGACCGGGTAGGAATTAGGGTTGCCAGATCTGTTTGAATCTATTCTGGGAGGTATCCAAAATGCCAATGGGCTTGCAACACACAACATGAATGTGCCTGCATGCTTGTGTATATCAGGTACCAAGTACAGTGCATACACTACTTTAGGAAGATAAATACACATTACTATTATATTTAAAAACTGGACTACACTATATATCAGATCCAACACTTATATATTTTAATGAATGTCCTATCATTTCTGTCTTATGTGACTTTCAACAGTCTTCTGGAGATTTATATAAAAGTCCTGGAGACTCCAAGGCAATCCTGAAGGGCTGGCAACCCTGGACTAGAACTCCATCAAAAAAAAATCAGAAAGTATGGCTTAGTTGGAAACCTAATTATTTTCTGTTGGCTTGCCCTTCCAAATGCTGGATAACCCATATGGTACACTGAAAAGTGTTTGGGAGCCAGAAAGCTATACCTGAACAGAGAAGTCACTGTCCTCAAACTCCTAACTCCTTTTTACACTGAGATTATAAAAACATTTATTATTTTTAAAAGAAATGTCTTGTTTTAGAATTTTGTAAAATTTTTGGTTCTCAGTCCAACTTGGAGCAAAACTACATTAAAAAAACCCTGAAATTCTCATTGAAACAACCATTTCTACACAGTTTTTGATAACATAATTTGAAGGGTTCTTTTTAGTGACTTTGAGGGGTGTGTGAAATGGACTGTATGCGATTCAGATTAGGCCCAAATCGGGGAAATGGTTCCATTCGTTGATTCAGATCACTGCCTCAATTTGATTCAGCTGAATCTGAAGATTCAATGCTGATTCAGAGAATCAGTGATTTGGCCATAGACACAGCTTTATGTTTTTTCCATACCTTGGAGGTACCAGGCATGACTCATGAGCCATCAAATCTTTCCAAATCTCTCCAAATAGATTCAGAGAGATTAAAGGGTCTGCCGATTTGATTCCTATTTGGAAATTCGACTGCTGAATTGGGTGAATCTCCACCAAATCGAATCAACAACCAAAGCTTCATGCAGCCCTAGTGACTTTAATATTTTTTGTCAAAGAATGTGCAAATACTTCTTGCTTGGTGTCACCTCACCACCACATTTTCAGAGTTTTTAAAATACTTCACAAAGTAACTGATTTTTTGGAAGGAATTCTATCAAGCACGGTTAGTAAGCTCAGCAACCTACCTGTCTAAAAGGCTCTGAATGGTAACAGGTATGGGTTCCTGATAGCACTCAGTGGACTAGTTCCAAATAAAATGTAGCTTTGGTTATTCAATAGCTGTATGTGTTATAGTAAATATTACTTAAATTCAGAGTTTAGAAGCTTTCTACATGATTAATTATATTTATTAATCTTTTCATGTTCCCTTTCTCCCACAAGATATAATTTTTTTATGTCCAGAGCAATATCTACATTTTAATAACTTATTCAGCACTGTAGATGGATGCTAACAGGTCTTACACTTTTTCACTTGGTTGAAAAACACATACTTTTGTTTTCACTCTGCCATTCTGACTTGCAGTAAGTTTAATAAAATCGAATTTACATAATTATTAATAATAGAGAATGAGCAATGAAAGGAAAGGCACTAAAATAATAATTATTCCATAAACATTTAATAGTGTATGATATACTCATTTCTTTAAAATACACACACAGACACGCACACACTTCTAGCAAATCAGGTAGAGAAGACCTTGACAAATTGGAGGTGTTCTCTCAACTCTTTACAGTCTTCTAAAATATGACTTTCCATATGTCTGTCTTGATATATATCTCCTTTTCTAACAGTTTATTTTGTTCTAGAAGAAAAGGACATTGGCAAGTTTGCTGACAGCAATTACATACTCTTTCTTAGTTATGGGTTATATTCTGCCCATAATTTACCTATGTGGCATCTTCATCCCATATTACTCTGTTTCAGACCATGTAACAAAATCTGGCACCCTCAAGACACTGCCCTCCATCTTGAGCAGATGTCGTTGGACATCTCAAATCTTCAGCTTTAGGCAGTTTTAATCACAAAGCAAAATATTGTGAAGGCTTATTCAAAGAGTTCCTACCACTCTAAGCAATATGGAAGATTATCATGTAGCATAAGATATTAAGGAACAGATCCTGGCATGGATACATTCATTTAAATGGAGCTGACCATTTAATTCATGCAACTAGATCTTTGTCTTCAATCCACGGCGAGACAAATTTATGCAAAAATGCTAATAAATGAATGAAAAAAATCAATGCCCTTGGATAACCGTTCAGGTGGAAAAGGTTGACAAATTAAGCATCGGTATTAAATGCAAGTTATTTGCTCAGCTCCAATGAGAAATTAGACATCAGGGAACCCTCTGGGCATGTGCACGTTTGCAAGACCTGATCTATGATCATACAGGTCAGTTTAAGTGGCAGGATTGTAGATTGGGTGCCTTCTTGTGCACATATTTTCTGGTGCATCAGGAACATGATCTAAGTCAGCTGGATGGTGGGGAAAGAGGAGAGGGGGAAGGATAGGTAAGATCAGGGTGGGACTAAAGGGTCCATGGGCTGAGGGGCTTGGTGGAACTGGGGATGCTACTGAACTAAAGATTGCCCAGTCATGCGGGGGGGGGGAGGGGTGAGAACAGTGCAGCCCTGGGATAGGGTGAGTGTCTAGGCTTTTCCAGCCCAAGCACTGCACTCCAAACATGTGCATATGTTCCTGGGATCCAATCTACAATCACATGACTTACTTTATATGTCACATGATTGTAGGTGCTTATAGGTCAGGTCTTGCTTGTGCATGCATTCATTGGTGCTAGGAGTTGTAAAGGGAATATGATTGTTATGGTGGTGGGGAGGAGACTAGTGAATGTGTGGGACTGGGTTTGGGGAGTGGATTGAGGTGGAGATTGTCTGTCTGAGGCAAGGTGATGGAAGGATCAGGGGGCTAAAAACAGCCCAGTCAGAGGGAAAGCATATGAAAAAGTGCAGCCTTAGAGCTGGGGTGAGCGGCTGTGCTTCCCCACCCCAAGGGCTACATTCCAAACACGTACAGACATTTGGTAGATCCCGGTAACTCATGCTTAGTCTAACATACTGCACCTCTCAGGTAAATTAATTTAGACTGGGCCAGCCATTCTTTTGCCCAATCTAACCTCTTTAAACATCTGCACAAATTGACACTTAAATTGTTGTAACCCTAGTTAACACTGATCTAAGCATAACATTGGCATATACCCTTCTTTAACTTTTTTTTGTTATTAATCCCATTTTTAGGACAGATTATAAATTAGCCAACTCCACTGAATGGACTTGACCCCTTGGGACTTAAGATAAATTCAGATTCTACATCTAAATTTGAAAAAGAAATACTAAAGTACCCCCAAAATGTTGATGATGATTCCTAGGCCGGAGATATAGCGTCCAAACTAATGAGAATGCTCAAGGTTTGAAAACATTGGTTAGTAATTCTATCACTTTGGAATATAAGTATTATGTCTGTGATTTGTAATCTTTCAAGAATACACTGGTTTTCAGGCTTCATTGGAGCAAAATGAACAGGCCATATTTTCTATACTTATTTTTTCCAGAAAACTTTACACTGTTTTTTCAGTTTGAATTCCTGCTGTTCACTGGATTCCACCCAGACACAAAGTTGATGAATAGAACTTGAACAAACCAGCAAATACCTTAAGGTATCCATAAATCAGTCTGAAACTAGAGGCACACATTAAAGATTCATTTACATCCTGAGCTTGCACCACTGAGAATTTAATAAATTAACCATTTTTTTCCACACAGTAACTATCAATCAGTTATCATTTTACCAGTTTGTGATGAATAAAAACAGTTCATTAGGAGTTGTGTAAATTGAAATGAATGATGAATCAACCTTCAAAAACGGTAGAACTATTCAGACAAAGTGTATTAAAACCGGTGATTTTACTTGAATATACCCCAAATCTTTTGGAATTAAAACAGGTTTTGAAATTCTTAAGAACTAGCTCTTTCATAAGATTTCCAATGCTTTCTAGATTAGACCAAATCAAAACATATCTTAAGAAATATTTTTGCTGAGATATTTGTTTCCAACCAAAGTAAAAATCTCGGATAGTGCAAAAAAAGACAAACAAAAAAGATTTAGATTCAAGTTTATCAGAATGAGAGCATATACTGAAAAGAATACAAAAAAGCTAAAAGAAAACACCATTGGTGTTTGTTTAGTTTTAATAAAATAAAACTAACCCAGAGTTCATTCCTAAATGATATCACAGTTGTACATCTTGCCACCCTCACGCTAAGTGGTAGAGCCTCACACTGTAGCTGCTAACTGAAGAAGAAAGGTTCTCCTGTAGGCAAGTGACAGAATAATCATTACTAGTGGAAAACTTGTACTTCTCCTCCTGAACGTCCACTACTGGCTACGATTGATGACAGAATATCAATTCCCAAGACGTGAGACGATCTGTTTAATCTTTTTGTTATCCTTTCCCACTGCTGGTTTAACAACCAGTTTAGCATGTCGAAAATATGCCCCTATAATACTTTTCAATACTATTATATTTGATTAGAGGACTGCTTTACATTTTAGTTGCAAAGCAGTTACAAACATGTGATATCCTGCTTGTAGCCTTCTGCAAAAAAAACTCGTGTGCATCTCCTTTGAGGTAATTCTGTGGTCTACCCTTCTTCCCTTAACAAAATGCCACCTTGCTAGCCTTCTAAAGAAAAGAGTAAGATTAATCTGAATTCTAGATAAAAATAATTTTGTTCTACAAAAAAGTTTTTTTGAAAACTCTTTTATGTTCCCTTTGATTTACACTTTTTATACGTTGTGTTCTACAAATGAGAGGCCTGCAAAACCATACTAAACATCCACAAGTTCACACAGATAGGTGAATAGAATAGTAAGAAAAATCTGGATGATATTTGAAATGCTTATATTTAAACATATGGAATGTGAGCACACCAAGAACTGGAAAAGGCACAAACGAAATACACAAAGAGAAGAAAGGCACTCACAACGCATGCATCTACAGATCCATTTATTCTAGCCTAGATTTACTGTGCAATAAACTACTTTGGAGTAAGGGTTTTTGAGTAGTTGTCTATACTGGGGAGAAAATTTGCTCCCAGTTCCCTGCAGCCCTACAATGAGCCCCTGCAGCAACCAGGGGGAGCTCCAGGGTCTGGCTGCAGCTGCCAGCATCCAGCAGCAGCAGTGACATCCCCCTGCTGATGCACCAGGAGAACTTTGCACCTGCCAGCATGAGCCAGGACACCAGGTGTGGGAGGATCTAGCTGAGCACCTCCTTCAGGTCTCCCCACTCTAGTCCCCCAGCCCTGCAGCCTACAGAGACTCTACCCCCGGCCCACCCCAAGCACCACTCTCATTGAAGATGCATAATCAAAACAACAAGTGTTTATTCCCATCACATCGCCCCCCCCACACTTCTTGGCCCTCCCCGCTCAATAAAGCCCTTGCTTCGCTCCCCCCCCCAAAATACAGGCCCCTCTAAACTCCCTAGCTAAGAGAGCCCCTCCACCAGCCACCCCACTCATCAAAAATAAAAACTCTCTTCCCAGTGAAAACTATTTACAAAGTGGGGTTTTTTGGTGTCATAGATAGGGGGCCATGGAGTTGGGATACTTAGGGGGCAGAGCCTGGAGGCAAGCAGTGCCTGGCCTCTGGCTATTCCTCCAAGGGTATGCATGCCCCAGCATGTGTAGCAGGCAGAGGGCTTACCCTGGGTGATGGCAGCAGCTGGGCCTCTGGCACAGGTAGCCCTCCTCTGCCAGGGGCTGTCCATGGCCGCAGGGCTGGTGTGTGGTCCTGTCCCCACTGTTCTGTCTCAGGTGGGGGTTGGGCAGCAGTGAGCATGAGTGAGACTGCCAGGCCCAGGACAGTACCCATGAACCAACAGTCATCATTCATGGCCTGTGCTGCCCAGCCCAGGATACTGTTCTGCTCATGCCCCAGAGCAAGGAGCTTGCCCTGGAACTCTGAGTTGGCCTGGGTTTGTACCTCCTACTAGGCAATGTCCTCCACCCACCACCTCTCCTGGCAGGCCATGTTCTCCCAGTCCTCCACCATCACAGAAGCTGGAGAAGGAGGGTCCAGTCTATGGTGTGCCTCTGGTTCAGCTGGTGCATCTAGAGGGCACCAGCAACTCTGAGCTCACATCCCCATTAGCCACGTGGCCTGTCCCTCACATCCAGATGTTGGACCTGCAGAGTCATGAGAAAGAAGCCTTTTGTGGCAGTTTGCAACATTTCAAAGATAGGAACTCTTCACCAGGGGCTATGGCACTGCCCAGCCTCAGATCAGGAGTCAGTCATGGGTGCCCAGGGACCATGGCAAGTTGGGCTGGGCAAGCCCAGGTGGCCACCAACTGAGCCCCCCATACCCAGACGCTCTCCTGGAACTGGCAGTCTGCTGGGTGGTGACCACAGGTAGGCAGCTGCCTCCTGCACTCTATTCCCAAAGCAGGATAGGCCAGGTCCTGGTAGTACCTGCTTCCATGGCTCTAGACCCTGCTCCCCTTCTCCCTCTGCAGGCCAGCCACTCTGCTGTGCTGCCACCCAGCTCATGGTGCCCAGGCTCAGGGGATGCAGGGCTCCCAGACACATGGGACAAGGAGCTAGCCATGCCCCCACCCTCCCCACAGGGGGTATTTTGTGGAGGGACCTGAAGACCAGCTCTCCCTCCCATGCTGCTGCTGCACCCTCAAGTATGCCCCTGCTGCATGTGGCCCAGGCAGTACATGATGATCTGTTTGTGCAGGCTGAGGTGTGCCCAACTCACTACAGTCCGCTGCTGCTGATCCTCATGATGCCCCAGGTACACCTGCATTTCTAGTTTGGGAATCTGAGTTTTGATGGCATAGGGGGAAAGCCTGGGCTTCCTTGCAACCTCTGCCATCTCCTGGAAGGTTATTCATGGCAGCACTACGCATCCCTGCCCATTGCTGCAGAGGAGGACATAGCCACTAGCATTGATGTGTTCCTCAAGGTGTGAGGTGCCCATGACCCCTCAATTTTGCACTGTGTCTCTGAATGTGTTGGGGGAAACCCAGAGCCAAGGAACTGTGGGCAGGCCAGCAGGGAGGGCAGGCAGGGGCAGGGCCAAGGGAAGGGACTAAGTTGGAGAGGGCTCTCTGCCAAATGTGGGGTTTACCATGCTGTCATGGCTGGCATCTCAGCATGGTCCTCCCAGCTGGCAAAGGTGTGTGGCTGTACCTGGTGTCCTTATCTCATAGGGTGTGGCATGCTGGGCCTGGCTGGGCCACTCCCTGGGGAGAAGCCAGCGCTGCTGGCAGCTGGAAGTGTCATGGTTCACCATTCCTTGTGGTGGGGCCTGGAGCTGTACAACTGGCCAGGCAAGCACTAGCCAGGGCTCCCTGAGCTGCTGGTGGAAGCTGCAGCCAGGGAGTTAGGCGGGATAGGCTGCTGTGTGCCTGTGGGCTTCTCCTCCCAGTGGGATGTCACTGGGGGGTGCCAGGGCAGAGCAGGGACTCAGGCAGGCTACCCATGCTGGAATAAACCTTATAGTTGCTGCCTGAGTCCCAGGGCACCAAAATATTGGTCAGCTACCATAAAGGGCATGGTCTTGCAGGCATTGCTGGATTGACAGTTGTGGTTGGTCACAGCAACCCATTGCGGACACAAAGCCTTGAACTTTATGCGGCATTGCCATGCTGACCAGTCATGCTGTCACTCCTGCATCCTGCCTGACAAGGCCTCATAAATGTGGGTGTTGCAGTGCCCACCTTGCTCAAACCGCACAGCAGCTCCACCTTGCCCCAGAACACCACAAGGTCTCCAGTCTCCTCCTGGCTTCAGTTGGGGCCCCAGGTTGAAGGCACAAGCACGTGAACACATGCGATGCCAGGCCTGGATAGGGAAAATGGGGAGCCGGATCCTGTGCCAGCTCTGCATAGCTTTTAGCAGCACCTGACACGGGGGCAGAGCCTAGAAAGCTGTCTTTTGTACTTCTCACTATTATCAGACCATGTACTGTGGCTTCAGGATTATGAATTCAGATTTTCTTTGTGAAAATGGTAGGGAAATGCCTAAAGAAGTATATCCAAAAGATTCAACCAGTCTTGCAAAAAACCCCAAAAAACCCACCAGACAAAAACCAAAAGCAGTTTTGTTCTTGAGCATGATACCTTCATTCAGATCCAAACTTTGCTTTTACAGATAATACTCTGAAATTGTTATTCACCAAATCTTGGACTATTACACATATTAAATTCAAATTAGCAGGAGCAGGCACGTTTAAAATGAGGGAGGGGTTTATAAAAAAGCCAACCAACCAACCAAAACCCCACACAGTGCATGGTTAATTTGTGGAATTCATTACTATAGGAGGTTGTAGAGGCAGATGATATAGCCAGGTTAAAAAAAGACTTGGGTACTAGATCCAATAATTAAACAGAACAGATGCATCTCTGAACTAGTGATGGTAGATACAAGGGAGGGTATGACAAGTGATAAATGTGTCTTGGTATACCCTATTCAATGCTCTCCTTCAAAAGCAATTACTCCTGCTAGTGTCAAAGACAGACTACTGGCTGGGTGAATCAGTGGTCTGATTAACCATTGCAGCTTTTATGTTCTTAATCAGCAACACGGCTTTCTGTAGACCAGGATACCATCAATTTGTTGGATACATAATTTCATGTTTGGCACTTAAAAAAATATTAGTTTCACTAACATCAATTTTACCAAATTTCACTAAGGTCTTATTTGCTGGGTATAACGTTAGCATTAAGTCTTGCAAGTATAGATATAATGCCACCCTTTTTAATTATTTATTTTTTTTGAGTGACTTGAAAAGGCAGAAATATTTTATATGTACTTTGGTTTGGGGACAGCAATCACCGATTACACCAATAGCATAGAACTTCCATTAACTGAAAAATTGTCTTCCAAGCTGATTTTCAAATGCCTCATAAATATATAACAATATTTTCCTCTGAAACTGAAATAGTGAAATTAGGTGACAGTAATTCAAGTGTGTGATAGAGAAGCTTTATTTGCATCTTCTGCCTTTGAGTCCTCAGTGAAGATATCACGTTTAAAACAGCCAGGAGCACAAGCCTTTAAGCTTGATGGTATCATCCCCGAGAGGCTGGACAATTTATATCAACCCTAAGCCTTGGGATTCAGTTCAACTGAGATAGAGTCATAAGCATAGAGGACTATAACATCAACTCAAACAAACACTGGCTTTAAAGTCTTACAATCAGTGGCCTCTGTGATGTTATGAGTACATTTCCAACAGCAACTTTTTAGGTTATTTGCTTGAGTGAATCTGGATTTTCCTCCTTGTAGATTCAGGTATTTACATGTAAATCTATATGAACTGCCACTTGTGAACCAATTCTTTTTTATATCAAAACTAGGAGGTCAACTGACAGCTATTCAACTGAGCAAAGATCAGTTTGATATGAACTTAAAAATCTACTAACTTTGGAGGAAACTAAGAACACACTTATGGAAATTGGAAGTGGAAAGGCAGCTGGAGCTGATGAAATCCCAGCTGAAGTGCTTAAATATGGTCATCCTACACATCACAAAGCTTTGTTAGACCTATTTACTTTCTGCTGGGAAAACAAGGCTTTATGCCAGGATTTCAAAGATGCCAAAAATCACAATAATCTACAAGCACAAAGGAGACAGACATGACAGTGACAATTATCATAGCATTTCACTCCTCTCCATTGCTGGCAAGACCCTTGGTAAACCATTGCTGAAAAGGCTCCAGGTTTCTGCAGATGATATACTCCCTGAATCCCAGCATGGTTTTTGTTCATCATGTAGCCCTGCTAACATGATATTTAACCTATGCCTCTTGCAAAAGAAAGCTGCCAAACAACAAGTGTCCTTGTATGCTTCATTTGTAGACATTAGTAAGGTATTTTACTCTGTTAGACACTGCTCTTTGGTGCCTTCTTCCAAGTTTGGCTGCCCAGACAAACCAACTGACCTCACACACTGCTTCCATGACAGCATGTAGGCCAATATATCAGTATCTACTCACTCATTTGATGATTTTCGTGTAGAAGGTCTGTTTCCCTTCATCAGGATCCTTGGTCCACTGCGCAGTCTCTCTGTGCCTGGCAGTAGCTTGCATAGGGTTCACCAGTATGCACTTTGCATGGGTGCTCTCATTTGCCTCCTTCTGCTCCTAAGGCCACTTCTATGCCTCCTAGTTCAATTACAAACAAACATGAAAACATATCAGTTTAACTCTACCTGAGATTTATTCTCTACATAAACTCCTGCTACTATAGCCTGGGTCAGATTACCTTTCCAGCCTGGGCGCCAAGATTGCAACTCCCCCACTATTCTTCTGGTCACCTGACCTCCCTCCCCTTTGAACAGAGCCCAGGTGCTGCTAATCCTCAAGCCCCAGGTTTTCCTCTCTGCAGCTGTGGTTTACACCTGCAGCTTGAACTTTACTACCAGGCTTACAACTCTGCAGTTCTGCCTTTAAGAACTAAGTGCTGTGTTTTTCTATGATCCCATCTGCAAGGTTCATTACATGATTGTTGGGTCTCCCCATAAGCTGCACTCTGCAATGTCCTTCAGTCATTACTGAATTAGCTGCCTGGCCCCATTCTTAGTAACTGGGGTTGAAATGCTGTTACATCTCACCCATGCCTAAAAAAATATGTGGGATTATACACATGTGCACCGTCCTTCAGTAGAAGATCTCATTGTAGAATAGCACTAAGGCTGGAACAGGTTGGGCAGACTTGACTTGAAAAAAATGCTATGCACAGAAACTATGGTCTTTCTCTGCCACCTGCGATATTTTTCTCTAATTGCTTTCACAATCTAATATTCTTGGTTTCTTAACTACATGTCATTCCATCAGCAAAGGACAAAAAAGATCAGCTTCTAAGCCTTGAGAAGGTTGTAGACTGAACATGGTCAAATTTACAAGCAAGTTAAAAATGCCTGTCAAGTAGGCTTGTGTTCGCTTCAGATTTGACCAATTCGGGGGACAGTGATTCAATTTGTTAATTTGAATCACTATCCTGATTTGATCCAGCTGAATCTGATTTGGAGATTTGGCTACTGCCAAATCTCCGAATCTGCCAGGCCCATCCCCTGCCCCTTTCCGAGCCCAGCAACAGCTGCCCCAGCTCCCGGCACTTGTTAAAAAAAAAAAAAAAGCCCTGGTACTCACTAGGTGCTGCTGGAAGAGGAGGGCAATCTCTGCTACCCCACACTGCGTAGGGGTCTCCATGAGCCCCCCAACCCTCCCTTGCTCCCCGAGCCCCCCATGGGTGCCCTGTCTGGGCCTGCTCCGGCCCTTTAAGAAAAAAAGAAAAAGAAAAAATCCTAGACTCACTGCTTCTGCCATCAAGGGATGATCCCTGCTGCCCCACATCACATGGAGGGCACTTCCCTTAAAGCAGCAGCAGGAGGTGGCGGCAGCAGCAGCTGTTTTAGAGTTCCTGGCATATTGTTTGTTGAATAGTCAGCTTTATATTGTGGCAAAGGGCAAAGTATAGCTATACATGGATTTATATTTACATATACTTTGTACTCAGAAGTCTTCCAAGTGACATTCTGGGCATACCAGAACTTTACATTAAATCGGATTTGGAACGTAGCGCGTCTGAAATGAAAGAGAGAAAGAGACTGGTTCCTGCATGGTAGCACAGAGTATATCCCCTTAGTGATAAAATCTTTGCTGATGGCTTTGTGAAAAGGTAGCTTCAAAGCAAATTGGCCTTGGGAGAATCCAGAGGCAGTGATCCAGAAAGGGCCTCTTGATAGAGAGAGTGAGAAGCTCTTTGCTAAAGTATCAGAGAACAGCAAGAAAGCTGAGTGAATTCTGTTGGCTCGTAGTCGGTATGAGTAAAGCGGAAATGACAAGGGTAGGTTAAGTGACACAGCCTCGAGACAAGACTGGGTAGTTCATCTAGAGGCTGGGGGCAGGCCCAGCTTCCAAACTCAGGAAAACACTGTCCTGAATCTTAAAGAAAGGTTGTCTAACCTTTTATCAATGCAGACTTGTAATAACTAATGCATAATTTCAGTATATTAGAAGAATGAGTTTTAAACAAGAAAACAGGTGATCTTTTAGAAGAAAGGAAATGAAACGTAGGATATATAATCAAGCTCTAGAGGGGAGAAATGAGATAAGGAAAAGTGGGGCCAGGCAGCAAATAAAGATATGAAATGACAAATTCACTTTTCCATCCATTTGCTGTCATAGACCTAAAATCTTCAGAGCATTTCACTACATGTTTAAGTCAATTGAAAGCAACAGACTTTGAAAGCAAATGCTTTCTAATTACTCATCTTGTCTGTCTGTTTTTCTTCCTTTCCTCAGAAGTTATAACTAGAAAAAAAATCTGAATAAAGAGGTGTGAAAAATATGTAAGAAAATATTCTTTTTTTTTTTTTTACATAATTATTGTTCCTGGGTGCATGAGAATGACTTTATTACAATGAAACAAAATATTTTTTGAAAAAATTTAAAACCCAATTTGGTTCTTCCAGAGAACATCTCTGTGGCTGACAGCTATTTACTTTAGCTTGAAGGACCTATGCACAGTACCTTAAAGTTTTTTGAAACATTTAAATTAAACCAATTATTTTTATAGAGGTACACTTGTTATATTAGACCTTAGCAAATTATGTTTCTTAGTCCCCATTGTTCATTTGTGTGGGTTTGTTTGCTTTTACTTTTAGGTTTAGCTACTACAAAAAGCACATAACCAGAAACTTATCAATTGATATGATAGTCAAGTCATTAAACTCTGACCAAGGCCAAACATTGTTCATTTCTTGCAGATGATGTAAAGTAAGCTTATACGTGAAACAAGAATTGGGAGTTGTGTTTAATTTTCTGTCTCAAATATAGCAGTCATGCAAAGAGTTCCTGTATTACAGATTTTAACTATGATTCCACTTTTGCAAAGAATAGCACAAATGATCTAATATAATACATAGATCAAGATCTAATATAACAAATAAGGAACTGAAATTTATTAATAACTTTTTAAAAATGTATTTGGTTCCCTTATTTTGCCAGATGATGTTTATTGCATCATAAATTGTAACTCTAAATGTATTAAAAAATAATAATTGACAAAGTGATTAAATAGAACCATTAGTCCTCAACAGGAACACTTGGCAATACGGGTGTGCAAAGCTTCAGCTGGTGATTTGATTCGAAGCACATTTGGCCCAATTCGGTGGCTGAAATTCCGAATCTGAATTGAATCAGGAGACCAATTTAAAGGTCTGAATTGAGTCAAAGCTCTCCAAATCTTTGGAAAAGGTTATCTTCTCCAAAAATTTGGAGAGCTTTGACGATTCGGGCAGTCCCCAGTGGCTGCAGCAGGGACCTGCAGCTGACTCCAAACTGGTAAGTACTAGGGGCAGGGGAGAGGGACTGGGGGAGGGGAGGACCTTTGAGAGACCCCTGCCAACTCCCTTGACCCCTGTTGCTCCTCCAGCCCCCAAATGGCTGCTTCAGCTCCTTACTTTAAAAAAAAAAAGCCCTGGTGCTCACTAGGTAATGCCAGGCAGCAGGGGTGATCATCACTGCCCCATACTGCATGGGGGACTCTGCACAAGCCCTCCAACCCCAGCCCCTCCACACGTGCCCTCTGCCTGGCCCAGCTCTACCCCTTTAAGGAAAAAAAATGGCAAGAAAAGCCCTGGGACTCACTGCTCCTGGATCAGCAGCAGCATCGGCGGCAGCTGCTGCTGCTGCTTTAACGAAAACAGCTGGACCAGGCAGAGTACACAGCAACAGCTCAGATTGGGACTATTTAAGAGTGCCCAGCATGCAATGGTGTAACAAGCCATGGCAAACACCGTGGGAGAGTAGGGTGTGGTTCCAAAAGCAAGGCGGGTAGAATCATAGAAAATTAGGCTTGGAAGAGACTTCAGGAAGGTATCTAATCCAACCGCCTCCCCGTTCCCCTTCTCTAAGAAGACTTACCCAGGCTGGGAATTTCTTAATCATCTCCATCTGATCTGCTGCCACCACTGCTGCATGTTGTACCCACCCCAGATGTTGGTCTTAAAGCAATGGCATCAGTAGCCGGAGACCATATGGGAGTGCTCAACATGTGTATACTCAGCTCCGTGGAGCAAACTCTGTTGGGACAGAGGGAGGTTCTGCCACCCCTCCTAACTTGGTGCCCCGGATGGGTGCCCCTCTTGCCCTCTTCCTAGTTATGCTACGGCTGGTATGGATGAGACTGCTGTTCCTCTGCCTCTCAGAATCATGCATGCTCTCAGGACCAAGCCCCTCTTATTGGAACTGCTCATCCCTCCCATTCTCCTTCAGGGTTTGTCCCAGGTGCCAACTCTGCTTGCTACTATTCACATATGCAGTTGCTGCAGCGTGTTTCAGGACTCAGGACAACTCGCAGTATGCACACCTGAGTAACCAACATGCTTGCTCTAGATGGCAAACCAACAGCAAAGAAGAGCAGCCATTTGATTCTAATTTTACTCACAGGCTTACTAGCTTTAAGGGCTGGTGACATGTGCTAGGTTGATTAATAAATATCCTGATGATACAAATATTAGGTGGTGATTTAATGACTGTTCAGATGATAAAGAAATCAAGATATTAGTGTAAGATTTTTGATATTCAGCTACTCCTAATGCACAGACAGACAGCTTGTGCACTAAATTAAGCATACTGTCATAGAGATCTGGAAGCCTTTTATCAGCATGTGTGGTATCAAGAAAGTAAATCTTTATCTAACTAATGAACTTAGTAGCTATAACAAGAACATTGCCTTGAACTCAGCAAAAGTAACTCATAGCAATGAAATCAAAAACAAAGCAATCTTCTGTCAAGTAACCCAAGGAACATTTTGTTTTGATTGAACTTGCTTTTGTCTCATTTTCTCTTGTCAAGAAGACAATCATGTAGACATGGTTTTTGGATGTTCTCAGACTACAGTCTAATGGGGGTAGAGGGTGGTATGTGGCTTCTAGAAAAAGAAAGCTGAGATGCTTTTCAGATGTTCTTAAAATGTTAAGAAAGTGAAGATCATCTATTTTGCTCTTGCCTTTGTAAAACATCAGTGTCTCAAATGCAGCCAATTGCTAATTTCCAGATTTAAAATGTATTTACATTCATGGTATTATATTTAATCAATACTGAAGTATTAAGGTAGCAGTTTTGTTTAATGCTCTTCCCCACTAATTCAGCCAAAGACAAAATAAAATACCAGTTTAAGAGGTATTTCAAATAATACAAAAATAACTTCTAAAGTGGAAAACTTTTAAAATAATAATAAGCATAGGCCCTTTTCTAGCTGTACTTATATTCCCCAAAGCACTTCTTACATATGTCCAAAAGGTTGAACAATAAACATCTTAGAAGTTGCTATGCTTTGTCCTATTTTTACATGCCTACAGAACAGAAGATAAGCCAACAGCATGGTAGTTTCTGTAACTACAATAGGTTAGTCAGTGGAAAATGTGGCCAAAACAAAGATCAGTGGCCAAACAATTAGTTACAACAGAGTTGATGCAAAGTAAGTCCTCTGACCTTAATGTAGCTACTCTGTATTTAAAAGTATACTCATGCCATGGACATTATATGAAGGTGAATGAACAGCAGGCAGCTCTCATATCATGCCAAATATCAGTCATCTTTGCTTGAGTCTATTTAGCTGGATTCTAGTATCCTATATCTGAAGCAGCTGTACTCTGAACCAAAGGGAGAAAAAAAAGATCAGTATGGCGGGTCAATTTCTACTGAGCCTTGATTAACTGTTATCACTTTCCCTTTCTTCCATAAATCAGAACATCTGGATGGCCACATTAAACAACCAACCCTCTATCCATAAACTTTTATTTTGAACAGAATTTCATACATGAGACTCTGAATGCTGGTGGAATAAGGAGTTATAAACAATCAAATGGGTTGACCCACACTGGATTTTGAATTTGAGAATTCAACTTCTGCATTTCTGAAAGCAAAAAGATCATTATTAATAGTAGCACATTGTGAATGTTTAGTAAATCAGTCAATGCTTGAAAAAACATACAGAAAATGACAACAAGACATGTATTTTTCTGTTAAATTAATGATTACTAGCAGATCTCTGGCACTAGTCTTTTTAACATAGGTAAATTTAAATTTTACTTTCTTTATAAAGATTAGTTCATATCTTTACATAAAAATAAAGAGCTAAATAGTATCAGTTGACTTGGATTAAATGCTTTGATCTCTGAAGGAACTGTTATAATTTGAAAAAAATACATCACTGCAAAAACAAAACTACATAATCTTTTCTTAGATAATTTTATGACTTGTCACCACATCTTTCTAAAACTAGTTTCTTATCAAAACATCTAGTAGCCTAGCAATATACAAGGTTACCCTGCAAAACTTTCCTCTTGTTTTCAATGTCTTGTTAGGGCCATTGGTGTCCTATCAGCAATGTCTGCAAAAGATAAAACCCCAGCTGTAATAAATACTCTCTCATGTTTATATACTTCTTGGCTATAATTACCATAATGACCTCCTGCCTGATAAATCAAAGACACAAATAGATGAACCTCGGCTGTATTCTCATTTGGGAATCATATCCAGCTTACACTGAAGGCCACTAAAGCCTTAGTATTGTTAAGCTGTTGTTTCCCCTATGCGTTAGAATATCATGTAATGTCTAGGACTGATCTGGCTGCAAAAATATAAAGCCGCAAGTATTTGCTGAAGTTTAAAAATGGATCGACTGTGATGATACAAACATCATTTGCACTTTCATTAGCTACTCATATGAAAATAATCAAGTTTTACTTGCACAAGGTTTTTCTTGTTTTGTAATTATGATAGTTTAAGCCCAAGGTCATGCCAGTAAGTGCCCCCCACCAATGTTTGAAATACTGTGAATATAATGAGAGAGAATTTACATTTCAATTCTGTACCCAGCCAATGAATGTTACAAAAGCCTATTTTTCTAGGAGCAATACCTTGGGCAAAGTTTTTCATGTTAAACATTTTCTCTCTGGTCATGTCTCCGTGTGTTATTACTATGTATGAATAAACTCCAGAGTTTATTGCTCTGGAGTAAATTGCTCCCCTACCTCCTCCCAAGAACAGGAAGACTGGATGAGCAGCTACTCCCCATGCTTTCCAAAGACCAAGATCACCCCAGTCTGGGGAAGGTGCAGGGGAGAGAGCAGTTATAGGCTGAATACTTATACTGAACCCTCTCCTAAAAACATTTTTAGTGGTGGAAAATTTCAGATACTACAAATGAATGTCTGATCTTGACCTAAGTTTTTCTAGTATGAGTTAAGTCAACAATGAGCTCTCAACAAGAAGTTCCCTGTCTATAGAAATGTAACAAAGATGGACTAGTCAAAACTCAACTAGGAAAGACTATTCTTTTCCAACCCTTGATTCAGATCGTTCAATTCTTGATGAAGACTCAGTTAACTAATTCTTCCTCTTAAATTGCATTCTTTCTTAACTATTGGTGTTAAAAACTTTATTACCACATAGCTGTCTGCAACTTGAGTTTTACTTGTTGTTCTTACATATTCTTTTCCCCTTCAGTTACTGATTCAAAGTTATTTACTTCCTCATCCACTTTCTGTAAGAGGACCCTTGTGATATTAGCATTTCTTTTTGGTATTATAGAGTCCTTATGCCTTTAGCTAGCTAAGACAGAAATACAGAAGATTTGTGACCCTGTGCTATAGACCCACTTTTAAAAATAAAAGCATATGACTACTCTTAAACAAACAGAACAGTAAGGACTCGATCCAACTTGTAGCATTTTTATTAAGGAAGGTCCTGTGAATCATTAGACCTGCTCTGGTTCAGTTTGCTGATTAGCTGACTCTTATGAACCACAACAATATTTAGCTTGTCAGGCTTTCAATTCTGTTGAGAGCAGGATTACCCACTGCCTTGCATCTTGTGCAATCATTTACATCTGTGCCAAATGAGTACTAGTATAAAATTTTACCATTTTTTGCTCTCACCCTATACGACTGTAAAATGCAGAATAATTTGAAGCTGCTTTTCTAAAGGGAATTAATATTCTTAGCATGAAATAATCTATGACAATAAGCACATGTATAACTGCTAACATAATATAGCACCAATGTAAAACACTAGGCAGTGATAAACTTGACTTAGATAATGAAACAATTAGCAGCAGAATCCTTATTTGATTTGAAGTGATGTTACTTTAATTAATAACTCTACAAGGTACAGAGACAAGAAATATTAATTGCATTACCCTTTGCTTTATCTATTGAGCCAACATTGCAGTCTACAACGCTGCCCCTGTTACTCTGAGTTGACTGTGATGCTTTTTTTTAATCTAGTACTTGCTATTGCCCACTTTATAGCAAGCCTTGCTAGCCTTCCCTTGCTATATTGCTTTGTGTTGTTTTTGTCATGTTTCAACATAAGAAACTTGCTTCAATTAATGGACAGTTATTTTAAAATCTGTAAGCAGTTTAGCAGCATAGGAGATTCTATTATTTCTGCTGTAATTGAGAGATGAGGAGATAGAGTGTGCAACGATAATAGACAGATTGTCAGCCCTGCAACTGGAATTAATTCATAGATGGACTCATGCATTTAGGCACAGATCTACTGTAAATAATGAAGCCCTGTTCCTGCAGAGAGACCTACCTATGCAGAAATCTGACTGCAGTGCCCTCATTATAAATTACTGTACCCTCATTATAAATTCAAAGGGGATATGCTTCCATTTCTATTATTTAGCTTCATATTTACAGAGATAAATTAAGAAATATGATATATGAATTTAGAGTCCTGAAAAAGTCAGTAGGACTTCTGATCAGTTGGCAACTTTTGTGAAAGCACGTGGGAAAGCAAACAGAATCACATAAAACCCAGTCCATTCTATCTTCATTGCTTAGGTTGTAGACGCTACGTGAAAAAAATTCAAATAAACTAAGTAAGATCAAGGCTTTTTGCCCAACAAGTGCAGAAGTTAAACCTTAAACTGTACTGACTGGTTGTTCATCATTTTAGACTAAACAAAAGATATATTAACTAAATATAAAGTCTTACTTTACATTCAGATGAACTTTGTGGATATATCAGGAGATATATCAGAGAAACCACAAGTTGTGAAGAGAATTTCAATGTGTGTGAATTTATGAAAATGAATGCAAATGAAATATTCAGCTCTGCCTTCGCAAAGTAAAATTTTAACATTTAGTACAACTCCACCAATAGCTTGTTTTTGGAGAACGCGGAGAAGTAGTTAGCCATGTTAGCCTGAAGTCAGTCAGAAGGCAGGGTAGATTTGCACCTTTATAGACTAACTATATAAGATCTATATTTATAGAGACAGAGCACAAGCTTTTGAGAATCTAACTTCACATCATCAGATGCTTGCTTTCGTGTATGATGTTAATTGCAAATTTATTCGAACTTATTTTATACATTTTAAGTGTGTTATCATAACTTTTATTCATGGTCTAATTTAAGACTAGAAGAATCAGACAAGTAGATTTTCAAACTGCATGACCATGGATAGAAATGTAGGCAAGAGTATTCTGTTATGGGAAGGTCAAAAATATCAGGAAAAATGTGAGAATTGGTCAGGTGACAGATTTTGTTTTAATTGTTAAGCACAGAAAATACTGACCAATTGTAGTAATACTGAATCAGTTCTAGTAAACCACAATCAAACATGTTTCAGAAGGACAGGCATACTACCAATATGGTTCTAGAGGACAGGGGGGCAGATCTGAGGGCGGAGCTGAAGGAAGACGCAGTAGTACATTTGCACCCCACTGATTCCTGGTCCACCTAAAATTTGAAAAAAAAATAACCTGCCTGGGAGTGGCAGCAGTATTTCTATTCAGAAGTCAATTGAGGGAGTCAATGTCTCATTATAATTTGCCTGATTCCTTCTAATCTCTTCACTCCAGAGACGTTAACAACATTCTCTTCTTTTTTAATGGTTGTAATGTTTCACAAATCAAACTATTCTTTCTTTTACAGTTCTACTATCTGTCAGCTGTTCCTCTCATAGTAGTATAGCTCCTATTTTTAACTCCAGCTAAAAACACTAACTTAGTTGTATAATACCTTTTAGTGAAATATTAGATGCACTGCTAAGGTGCTCCAGAAGGCTAGCTTTTGTTTTATGTATCTGAAAGTGTTACAGATTTAATTGTAATGACTGATGGAATAAAGAGACATCTTTTGATTATTTCTGCCTAGGTTGCTGTGTTTTAAAATGCATGAGGTTTGATATAGCACATTAAGGCACATTCCAATAAAGTGATATTTGCTTTTGCTTCAATCTTAAACTGAATGATACATCCCTAGGCCCACAGCATATTAGTAAAACTTCTGGTTTCTTTTCACCAGGACAAAAGTATGCAATGATGTACCACACCATCTGCACTCCCCTTTTCAAAATCCTGGATACGCCTATGCTAGAGGGTGCCACTTTCAGACCTGAAGTTTTGTAAGATGCTTTAAAATAAATATGTGGATGAAAAAAGCGGTGATGACCACAGGCCAAGAGCCACCTGTTTCTTTTACAAATAGAAAATACTACATTTGCTTACATAACATATGTGAGTTTTTATCAATAATTAACTAAAATTTGGGATGCTTATTTCAAATGAAGGACCTGGTTTCTATGCCAGAATGAAGTCATGGAGATGCTTGAATCACTGCCAGGGGATCACTCCATCTTGGCTACATGGAGTCTGCTGTTCAGCCGAAAGCTAGAGCAGTGGTGGACAAATTGTACCCCATGTGTTATAAATGGCATGGGCAGCCTCTGGATATGGTATACAGAAGACTGGGGAGTGGAAACGTAGAACGGTGGTAGATAAGGTGGGAAGCAGAAAGAAAAGCATCAAACTGGGCAGGGAGCAAAGGGCAGAAAGCAGAGCAGTAGGCTGAGCAGGGACAGGGGATCACAGTAACACTTGAAGAAGGTGCTGTAGCACGCCTGCCAAACAGTTTAGCCCATATTTAGCTAGAGGGTTAACTCTTTTATAGACACTGCCAAATTGGCAGCAGCTTTTGGCAAAGCAGCGACTATGACAGGATTAAATATCCAGCTTTTGCCTATGCAGGAAAGAGAAGGTGAGTGACTCTGTACTGCTTCATACAGTTGGATTTCAGCCATAACGCTGGAAAAATCTTTTCTTTTTTTTCATTCTGCCTCCCCAAAACAAGGTGCATGATATTTGGTAGTGTGTGGTATGTGAGGAAATATGGTCATTCTAAAAAACACACTTATAAGTGTCAAAAACAAAAGAAAAGAAAGAACTCCATGATTCAGTGTATTGTATTCCAAAATACCCAATTATTAATTTTGCCTTCAAAACACAAATAGCAAAACATCAAATAGCATCGCCATACTATTCCTACCTGTCAAACATTTTGTTTTTTAAAACTCTGTTAACATACTTGAGATCTGCAAAGCATTTGCCATTATTGCAACAGTATATTCTGCATTCTAGTTTTAGTCTACATGTTAGTGTAAGAAATACTATATTAGGAACCCCCCCTACCTTTAATTTAGCACAAACACAGTAAAAAACATCCATTCTACAGCATCTAAAGTATGTGAAAAGCTATCACATAACTTTTTCCTATTTCAGGAATAATCCAAATACGCATGACTACTATAGATAAGATGAAATGAAATGAAGTGAAATCAAATATAACATAGAAATGAAAATCTAATATAGAAATGTAGACTCTTAATTTTTTTTGCCTGTCCTCATAATATTTGATTCAGAGTTCTGCACTGTTCCTGATATGGACTGAATATCATATCTGAATACTGTATAATGATTTTAAACTTTTTTTTGGATCATCGTTCTATGTATTGCATTGAGAAAAGAACATTTCTGAGAAATTTTATGCACCCAAATCATTTTACTAATAATTTGCATTTGAACAGAAAAATTGTTTCAAAGTTCTCAAAGATTTTAAAAATCTCTTTTCAGCCCTATGAATTAGATATGCAATACAGCTATTTTCATGGTAAATCAAATCCAGGAAATTTAAAATATTATTTTTCAGAATACTTGCACGTTTAAATAAATAAAATAAATGCTAATTGATTCTTTAATGATTTAACCAAGAACACATAGTATGAGTAGAGAACTGAAAACAGACATTGGGTTTAGATGTATAGTTCCCTGATCCATTGAACAACAAATCCAATAGTATTGAGGATAATACTATGCAATTGCATTTGTAGGATTAGCATGCTTAGGAAGAAAAGTGACAGGGCCTTGTAACAGTAATTTTGGGTGGCTCAAAGTTCTTAACACCTGGACTGGCTACACATTAACACCTGAAATTACTTTTAAGCCACTTATGTGGTTCAAAGTTACACCACTTCAGGACAGAATTATCTCTGATTCATATTACTCAGCTCATGTTATTAATGTGTGGCCACTCTAGGTTACACTTTAGTGCAAAACAACACATCCCCCCACCCCCATCTTGTTCAAATCAAGTCCACTGCACTCCCAACACTTCCCAGCACCCCAGATCCTTGTTTAATGTCCCCCCACCCCCTCTCCTCCACCCACTTACTTGTGCCTATGCTATCCTTCCAAGGGAGCAGGCAGGGAAGGGTTAACCTGACTATCTAGCCATTGCCTCTGTTGCAATCTAGGCCCACTTAGCCTGAAGAGGAACAGCAGCCCAGGAACAATGGTAGGGGTATGGCTGGGAATGCAAATTAACCCTTCCTTGCCTGCCCCCCTGAAATAGATGGTGTAGGCAGCCACAAGTAAGTGGAGGAGGGCAGGGTGGAGTCTTGGAGTGGAAGGGGAAGGGGGAGAGCCCTGGAGGTGGGAAGAAAAAAGTAGAGCTAGTGAACATCACCTGGAAGGCCCAGGGTGGAATAAGACTCCTACTAAATGGGCAGAAGCAATTGGGCAGACAGGGGGGACAAGGCTGAACTCCTCAATGAGTTCTCTGCCTCTGTGTTCCTAAGTGAGGGGCAGGACAAGGCTCTCACTGGGATTGTAGAGAGGCAGCAACAGGATGCCAGACCACCGAGCGTAGACCCCGAGATGGTGCAGGGTCACTTGGAGGAACTGGATGCCTTTAAGTTGGCAGGCCCGGATGAACTCCATCCAAGAGTACTGAAGGCACTGGCTGATGTCATTGCACAACCACTGGCGGTAATATTTGACCAGTCGTGGCGCAAGGGCCAGGTCCCAGAGGACTGGAAAAGGGCCAATGTGGTCCCCATTTTCAAGAAGGGGAGGAATGAGGATCCAGGCAACTATAGGCCAGTCAGTCTCACCTCCATCCTAAGCAAAGTCTTGAAAAAATTATCAAGGCTCACATTTGTGAGAGCCTGGCAGGACAAATTATGCTGAGGGAAAATCAGCATAGGTTCGTAGTCGCACCCAGAGAGTCATAGTGGATGGGTCAGTATCGACCTGGAGGGGTGTGGACAGCGGGGTCCCACAGGCCTGGTCCTTGGACCAATACTCTTTAATATCTTCATCAGCGACTTGGATGAGGGAGTGAAGTGTACTCTGTCCAATTTTGCAGATGACACAAAGCTATGGGGAGAAGTGGACAAGCTGGAGGGCACGGAGCAACTCCAAGCAGACCTGGACAGGTTGGACAAGTGGGCGGAAAACAAAAGAATGCAATTCAACAAGGAGAAATGCAAAGTGCTGCACCTAGGGAGGAAAAATGTCCTGCATACCTACTGCCTAGGACATGACCTGCTTGGAGGCACAGAAACAGAAAGGGATCTTGGAGTCCATTAGGGCTCCAAGATGAACATGAGTCGTCAACGTGACGAAGCCATCAGAAAAGCTAATGGCACTTCATCATGCATCAGCAGCTGCATGATGAACAGATCCAATGAGGTGATACTTCCGCTCTGTCGGGCACTGGTCAGACCGCAGTTGGAGTACTGTGTGCAATTTTGGGCACCGCACTTCAAGAGGGATGTGGATAACCTGGAGAGGGTCCAGAGAAGGGCCACTCGTATGGTTAAGGGC
>JAGPOW010000645.1:823061-838386 GCA_030014935.1 Caiman crocodilus | reverse complement strand
GACATTAGGAAGAACTTCTTCACAGTTCGAGTGGCCAAGGTCTGGAACGGGCTCCCAAGGGAGGTGGTGCTCTCCCCTACCCTGGGGTCTTCAAGAGGAGGTTAGATAAGCTTTTAGCTGGGGTCATCTGAACCCAGCACTCTTTTCTCTCTATGCAGAGGGTCGGACTTGATGATCTATGGAGGTCCCTTTCGACCCTAACATCTATGAATCTATGAACCTCAGATAGAAATGGGAATAACAAATACACCTGGGAAAAACTGCACAATGGGGCTAAGTGAGCACAGGAAAGAAAACATCTTCCTTGTCTTGTCCAACGATGAAGAGGAGGCATAAGCTGTCCTAATGCCCACTAGTGCTGGGACTGAATTTCCCATCTGTTCTCAGAGTTCAACTGAGCTTTCTCTAAGCACTGGATAGTCACTCATTTCCTATGTGTAGCAGCACTCCATGCCCACAGACCATTAGTACTGTCACCTTTGCTGAGAGTTTTCTCTGAGAGGCTAACTATGGAATAGTGTGACTATCTGCCACTAATTCATCAGGTTAAACTTGAAGTATCTTCTTTGATGAATACTGAGCTCAACTATACATATGCCCGACTGTGCAGTTGTTACTATACAATCATTTAGTATTTGCTTTAGTAAGTACTAAATGACTGCACAGTAACTACTTGTATTGTGCAGTCTTAGTGCTGCAGGGGTTGTTTCCAACTCTACTGCGCAGTAGCGGCAGTGTCACAGTTCATGCTCACCAACACTACATCACTGTAGCTCCTCGCTTTGTACCACAAAGCTATACCACACCAATTTTTGTAAGATGCTTTAAAATAAATAACAAATTTATCCATGGGTCCATTTCCCTTTTATTTCTTTTTTTTTTTTTTTAAACTGGACTCCTTTCCCTTTCCGTGAAAAGTTGTGCTTCTTTAAAATACCTCCCGTACATCCAAATACTATCTCTTTACATTATTTTATTGTGAAGAAATCCCCGCTCTGCCTGTCACTGCTTGGGTCAGTCCAGCTACACCCCTCTCTTTTTCACCTGCTTGCTCTTTGGTTGTAACCTGGCCACCCAGGTGACCAGGCTGGATAAAATCTTGAAGGGAGGGGGAGCTTGCTCTCTTCCTCTGGTGGCATTTTAGAACACACAAACAACAGCCTCCGGAGACTCTCTCTAGATCAATCAGTGAGTACAGACCTGAAGATTAACTATTAGATTAGAGATGCTTATTAAAAGTGTTCCTCTACCCAATATCTGTAAAGACTCAAATTTGTATGTTTGCTCAAAGGGTTTTTTTTTTAACTTCTTTTGTTCTACTGCCTCCCACCCCACTTCTCTCCCCCAGTTCAATAAAGGTATCAGGTCACAGCATGATGGTTTGTTTTATTGTGTAAAAGGGCTGGGGGGTGGCAGGGTTTGCGTGTACCCCAGGCTGCACAAAGCCCTCACAGAGACCAGTGACCAGGTGGTGGCAGCATTACCCCAGGCTTAAGGATGTTCTCCTGGAAGGGAGCGCAGGGCCTGCCGGCCCCCAGTGGGACTCCCTACTGGACCACCACATATGGTGGTAGTTGTGGGATCCCACAGACTGCTGTCTGGTAGGCATAATCTGGAGGAAGGAAGCATAGTCACTGAAGACCTTTGAGCAAGGTAGTCTTTGATTCAGCATTGGGTCAACTGGACAGGATAACTAGAATGACTGACAATTATACTGACCTGACCATAGATAAACTGGTGAAGAAATTGACTGAGACAGGCCTCCAAATACCAATTTAAGCAAAAGAAAAAGGACTTGATTAAAGCCCTGTGGGACAATGAACAAGCCAAGGAACTTTGTGCCCCAGCTCCAAATGGGAGTGGAGGCAGTGGTGCCCCTTCCAATGGGTTTCAATAGGGGAACTCTCCAGGGCTACAACTGCTCAAGGAGCAGAATCACCTCTGGGCCTGAAACTAGACGCCCAGAAGAGCACACTTGAATATAAGCTATGCCTCTAACAACTAGAAGCTAAAGAGACACAGATAAAGTTGCAGCTAGCAGCCAAAGAGACACAGTGTAAGCATGAGCTTGAGACACTTCTGTTGCAGCAAAGAGGTGAAGCTGGGGATGATTAGACCCAGCCCATGCCAGCTGCACCCCTGAGAGCGACCCCCAAGGCCTTCACCCCTTACAAAGACAGGGAGGATCCAGAAGTGTTCCTGAGTAACTTTGAAAAACAAGCAAACCGATGGAAATTGGATAAGGAGGAGTTTCTGAAATACATTGCCAAATCTTGGTCTCAGGCCCAGTGGGCAGGCTGATGAACTATGACACTTCTTAAACGGCTGTGTTTACGAGATATAAGGTGGGGCCAGATCATTTCAGGAAGAGGTTTCCTGATGATGCCCCACAGCAGGGAAAGTCTATGACCAATTTTGTGACCCAGTTGTTGGATTCATGTCATAAATGGCTAGAAGGAGCCAAAGCTAATGCCAAAGAAGTGTACTAGAACTTATGATGCTGGATCAGTTCTATTTCAGGTGCTCTCAGGTGATTAAACACCTAGTCAAGGATAAGTAGCCCCAAAAAGCCAATGTGGCTGCTGACATTATGGATAAGCTATTGCTAAATTGAGAAGGGCTGTACAAAATGCCTCCCCACTTTGGAAAAGACCAAAATGGGCTCCAAAATGGGGGGAAGGTAGGGCCAGTCCCGAAACAGGGAAGTGCCCACCCCACTCCCCTGTAAAGCACACGATGGCCCTGAATTTGGCCAATCCCCCCAGATTGGATAGAAAGGGTTGCTTCAACTTCAGGGAATCTGGTCACTTCAAGGCCAGTTGCTCAAGGCCCAATAACCCGAGTAGTCCTGTCAACTGGGCAACAGCTATATGCAATAAGGAAACCCTGAGTCATTCTGAGGGGTTTACCTGTATCTACAGCATTACAAACCCAGAGGAGGTGACGGCCTCCCACAGGCAATAGGTAATAGTACGTGGGAAAACTATCATCAGGGAATTGTTTGGTGGAAACCTTATTTTGTCCTCATATGTAATCTCTGGAAAGTCCCTGACCAGTGAAAGGGACCACCCCTTCAGTGGTCAGGGTCTTTCCAGGAATAAGAATGCTTCAGATAGTATCTCTTTCCATCCAGTGGGGGAAGTGGGGAATGAAGGTGGAGATAGGAGTGATGGAAAATGCTCCTGCCTCCATGCTGGTGGGAAGGGATATTATGGGACTTGTGTGTATGAGAGCAGCATGGGAAAACATTGTAGAACTCCTCTGCATCAATGCAGTGACTCACAGGCAGAACAAGAAGGTGAAGATGGTAGTTGGGGGAGCTTTCTAGAGCCAGGTAACTCAGCTGGCTGTGGAGGTAGGGGGGCAAAAGAAGAGAATCTCCCTGACTGTAGCAGCCAGCTGGCCATGAGGGAACTGACAACCCCAAGGACAAGCTAAGAGATAGCCCCAGGGAGAAGACTGGTCAGTCAGTGGCAGAGGAAGCCAAGGGTCTCAGAGAGGAGTTACAGAACAGCCATGTGGAGGAAGAGGCATGCCTTATGGAAGTGCCAGAACCCCCCACTGATCATCTAGCTGGGCAAGAGGAATTTAAGCAGGTTATAGAAGACCCCAGCTTAAATGAACCCTGACAGATGGCCAGGAGCAAAAAACAGAGTTTACCCCAGATAAAAAGGAACAGGTAGTCTGGGATAAGGGACTCCTGTATTGGTTATGGGTACCTAGGAACCATGCCAAGTCCTGGTAGCCCTAGCACCAGCTGGTGGTACCACTTAAATTCAGGCAGCAGCTGCTCACCATGGCTCATGACTTACCCTGTGCTGGTCACCTGGGACTGGGCTGGACTTGCCAGTGGCTGCTGACAAACTTTTATTGGCTCAGGCTAGCCCAGAACATGACGGACTATTGCAGATCATGTGAGACATGCCAGCTGATAGGCAAGAGTGGGGATAAAAGAAAAGCTCCTCTCCCTACCACTGATCAAGCCTTCCAAAGAATGGGGATAGACACTGTGGGATAGGCCTGTATGAATAGGGAAGTATTCAATTCAGATTCAGCCAATTTGGAAGACAGGAATTCATTTCAGAGATTTGGATCACTGTTCCAAATTGATTCAGCTGAATCAGTGGCGAAGTTTCAGCACTGTTTTGGAGAGGCTTGGTCATTCGGCCATAGACTATAATGGAAAATCACAGAAATACCTATAACTTTGTCATTTTTTGGCAGATTTTGATGAAAACAGCAGGGTTGGTACCTTCCCCCCTCCTCCCCCCCGAAGGCATGAATCTTGCCAGGTTTCAAAGAGATAGGTACAGGGGTTTCTGGGAAACTGCACCTCATGCTGTGGGAAGCCAAGCGTTTGTCACTTACATGTGTTACGGTGGATTTCGATGAAAACAGCAGGGATAGCAGCCTATAAAAGGGGGCCTTCATGGTGCCAGTTAGATCTCTGCCTGCCCTCCTGTTTCTGGGCCAGCCACCTGCATAGACCACTGTGACCAAGCACAGTGAATGAGCTCTGGGGCTGAGCCACTGACTCTGCCTGGTGGGAGCAGTGAGCTCAGGGGGGTACAGGGAAAGGACTACCCACTCCCACACAGCCCGGTGGAGCATGGGGCCAGCAAGAAATGACCTCAGGCTGACAACACTAAACTGATTAACATTTCTTCAGCTTACAGAGTAAGGTGTAACAAAGCTCTATGGTGTAAACAATTGGATACATTTGCATGAGTATATAATGCTTGCATATATTGTTCTGTATAATAAAAGTATTTATACCAATAAACTATATGCGTCTCAAATTCATCTGTTTTTCAGCATAGCCTCTTTTTGCCAGAAGTCAAATTATAATCTGATGTTAATGCTAATAACTTTCCTCCCCTCCCCCCCGCCCAGACTGCTAGTCATCTCTGATCTGTAAAAGTTTATGAGAAAATCCAAATGAACTGAATCTTGCACTCGTGAAAGCTATACAAACGTGCTTCTTGGTTATGCAGTGTTTATGATTCATTTTCTATTTTTTACAGTAAGTTTAAAAAAAAAAAAGGAATGATACTTTGTAGTATTATAGCTCACAAAAATAACATGCTGTCACTTTTTTTGTAAATAAGTTGTTCAATTACTTGGAAAAGTAAAAAAACCCTTTTAAAAAACCTTTTATAAAATATAAATGCTGTTCAGTCATTTATTAATACTTTTTGCTGACCTTATTGAGAAAGTGTGGAGGTTACATTGGATAAACAGTCAGAATGTTTTGTGTTTATTTGAATTATCAAGATTTTTTTAGCTCTGCAAAATGAAGCTGAAAATCTTGCAAGGACAGGAAGTCTTGTCATATTTGTGGTACTTCCTGTTTCCAGCTAGTCTGCAAGTAGTACAAACACAGCACTTAATTGCTGATTTTTGGCAGTTCTCCCCTCCAGCCATGGCTAGAACTAGAAAATTTGGAAGCATGAAGAAAAAGGGGGAAAATGAACGTAGGCTTCTCCACTGCAAACTGGAATATGTCCATCAACTTCAATATCCTCCCCTCCAAAATTTGCTCAGTGATTCTAAGTGGCTGAAAAATCCTGTACTGCACATGGACAACACTGAAATACCGCATATACACTTTTCTTCAGAAAGAGATTTCTCAAATAAAAATGTTTACTGAGAATGAAGTTGCATAGCTCATTGAGCATGTTTCATGGCAACATGGAAATGATTTGACCAGAGACAAAATGGACCATTTAAAACAGCAGTGCTAAATGCTTTGGTCCAGTGGGCCACATGAATGTCATGGGATCGGTCTGTACGCTGGACTGACCCCGCATGCAAGGATTAGGCCTGCATAGCCTTTTCTAATCCTTTCACACAAGGATTGGGCAATGATGTACCATGCCACACCCACACACCTGGTCTGAGGTTGCCTCCATCTAATTCCACACACCAGGATTAGGCTCTTGGGGCCCTGTGTCACCCCTTCCAGTCTTGTATGTCAGGATCAGACCAGAGGACCTTGTATATAAGGAGCAGGCGCCAGTGCTGCACGCTGCCTCCACTCAACTCTGCATCCTGGTGCCCTGTCCTGCTTGCGCCTGGCCCTGCATGCTGGGAGCAACCCCACATGTCTGCCATAATCCTGGCATTTGATTTTTTGCCAGCAGTTTTGTCAGTATTACAGAATTTAGAATTCCGAACGAGGGATTCAGCCTGAATGTCTCTCAGGGTGGAGACACAACTTACATTTTTTTGGTGCATGTTTGGCTCCTAAAAGTGCTCTACAGCCACAGCATAACAGACAGGCATGGTTGCAGAGCAGTTTTAAAATGGCCAATCATGCAAAAAATTAACCCTCATCAAATCAAGTAGTAAATGACTGTGCTCTAAACCAGAGTGCCTTAGGGAACTTCCATACAGGTCCCCACAAGGATTAAATGTCATGTCTGTCCACAGGGAGAAGGCAGTCTCTTCCCTGTGAAGGGAGGGAGGGACAGGGGAAGTGCTTGTGGTCCCCCCCATCCTCCCGCCTGGAAACATCTGGCTTGGAGAGGTGACTGACACTCATGCCCCCACATTGCAGGGCTCAGGGCTTGTGCCCCCTCCCTGCTAGTGACATGGGACACTGAGGACACTTTTCTGTTTGGGGGAACAGCTCTTTCCAGGCAGCCAGAGATATTTTCCAGCAGGTGGGGAAGGCGATTGAACTGGCCAGCTCCCAGCAGCTGCCAGGCCACAGTACCCCCTGCCTTTTGGCCTCACACAGGGCATGAAGGCACCTATCCCTACCATCACATGCTGAACATCTGTTCATTTTGATGCTGTAACTTTAAGCACATTGTGTAAAGCACAAAAAAGTTACAGTGTGATTGAGGTGCCCCCTTCTATAACTTCTGTAAGCACCCTCAGTGCCAAGGAAACTAGTTTGGGGAAGCCGGCAGAAGGACTGGAGAGAATTCCTTAGGGAGAGAAGAACAAGCAGGGAAATATGTCATAGGGATAAACCGATATCCTTTTTCAATTGGAAAAACCAGGTTCAGTGCTGAAAGGGTCAACATGTCTGGCAGAGAAGGGAAAATGCATCTTCTGCAAGGATCTAACCAAAACAAGCAAGGCACTATTTCTTATGCATACTTATTTAACAATAGTTTTTTAAATTAAATTTTACAAAAGAAAGCAAAAAAAAATCCTGACCTAGAAAGCATATTACTATGATGTGATATGCCGATAAAGCTGCTTCCATAAGAGGTCTTTCCATGCTGAATATCATATTTGCACTCTGAATACAAAATTATACACTCCGCATTAATATTCTGAGGGTCAAACTCATTTATGCTGCTGCAAAGCTACTTGTATAACAGACTGGACTATGGGCATTTTAAAAATTATGAATTAAATTGAAGGGAAAAAACAAAACAAAACAGTTTCTACAAAGGTTATACAAATTCTGCATGCAGCAGTGAAGATCCTGTAAAAATGGAGGAATGTAACAATGATTCCCTTAAGAATATAACAGTGATTCATATTTTAATGTCTGTCAGTATTTTAGCTACAATCTGTCATTAGGACATATTAAAATTATTTTAATGTTTTTTCCATTCTCTTTTATGTTCACCATGTGTCACTATTTAGCTGTTATGGGCCAAAACCCATACTTGTTTCCAAACAAATACTTTTATTTATTTCACTTTACACAATTGTAAAATAATTGGGGGGGGGGCGTTTCTGATTTTAATTATTCTAAAATAATTAATAATTCTTAACGATTTAAGGATAATTAAAATCAGAAAAATAATCAGCCTAATGCTGATAGAATGGCACTAGACAGTACATTTTGGATTTAGATTGATGCCTCTCCAAAGTTTAAAGGTGTCAAGATGCCAATTTTTGATTTAGGATGAGGCCTGATATTTTCCATTAGTCAACTGTTGACCAACAGTTGTCGCATGAGCAAGCAAGGTCCAGAAGAAACCGATCGACCCTTGACCATGTGGCTGTTCTTGCAACCGATATTGAGAGAGTCTTTGAGAATCAAGAAAAAGCTGGAGTAATTCTAGTTGACCTAACAGAAGCCTACAACACGGTCTGGCACCCAGGCCTACTTACCACACTACCAGACAGAAATCTGGTTAACTTCATCATAGGGATGATCTTGAATCAGTCCTTTATTTTGAGCACATCATGAGGAAAGACTAGTCATCACAAGAGACTCAGGAATGGAGTACCATATGACTCCGTCCTAGTTCCCACCGTGTTTAACATCTACGTGGCAGACTACGTAAGCACCAGATCGACCAAGAACATGTAAGCAGATGACCTGGCACTTGCTGCTGCCAGTAACAGCTTATCATCAATAGAGCCCAAACTAAACTGTAAAATGGAACGCATCGCTTCCTACCTAAAACAGCGGCCATTGAAGCTGAATATACAGAAGACCCCCTGAACACTTTTTCACCTGAACAATCATGCCACAAATGCCAAGATAAGATTTGTTGTGAAAGGGAAAGTGCTACCCTTTGAGGTAACACACCAACCTACCTGCACGTCACTCTAGACAGAAGTTTAACCTTCTGCCATCACCTAGAGAAACTAAGGCATAAGGCAATCTCAAGGGCAGCAGCCATTAAGAAGCTAGCTGGTACAAAATGGGGAGCTGATTTCTCTACCCTGAAAACAGTACACTAGCCATGGTTATGCACCAGCAGAATACTGCCTCCCTGTGTGAGCAAACAGCGCCCACACCCGCAAACTGGATAGTGACCTGAATTCTGCGCTACAAACAATAAATGGCTGTCCCGTATACATAGAATTGGAAAACATATTTATTTTGGTAAGACTTCCTCATGATAACATGAAGAGGTCTGGAATACTGCTTGACCTGGCAACCAAAGCCGAACAGGAAGACCGTCCACTGCAAGACATGACTGAAAAATACCCAATGCAGAAATGCAAAAGGTGGGAAGAGCAATGGAATACCAAGCACAAACCATTACACAACTACATATAACTACCACCCTCCTGGTCATAAACTCCTATGTAGGAGATGGACAAACCTGAATGGACTGTGATAAGCTGGTGGATCCTTCAATAAAATCAAAGATAAAATGGGCCTTAAAAACTCACCATTGTGCCCACATGGCAAAGAAGATCAGATAGCCCAACATATTTTAACTTATTGCCCTCTATATGGTCCACTGGATGGAGCAGTCTGAAAGACTATAGTAATATTGATGGATCTCTACTCTTAAATGGTTGGAGGAGTTGACTTTCTGAAGTCATACCCAAGAAGAAGCCATAGTTTTTACATAGTGGAATTCACTGGTGGTAGCTACTGGTGTATCTAAGATTTAAAATGCTTTACTTTATAACTGCACTGTTTTCAGATGCATTGCTTTCAGAAAAAAAAAATGCTTTTGGTCAGAAGTTTTCCAGTTTAGGTCTAAGGCCAAAGATGAACATTGTTTGAAAGTTTGATGAAAAGCCAGTTTGTCAATTTGGAGTTATGTGAACATTTGAGAGAGAAAGAGTCTTTGCACTCTGTGAAATAAACTTCTCAACATGTTTATTTTTTAGAGATACTTCAGAAATGACTGGAGACACTATGACTGGAGACTTTGAACCAGAAGGCATTACATTTTGTTATATAGCATCTATACATAAGGCTGGATTTTAAGTTTTATTGAGGTATGTATTTTGGTACCATATACCTATTTTGCAGCCATTTAAAACACAATAAAACATAACACTCAGTGACTTGTTCCCTTCTTTAGTGACCCAATGGGCTACTGTAGTGTACTAGCATCCCTACTGACCTCCTTTCCCTGCCTAGCCTGAATGACCAGATATTCCATTGCAGCTGGATCAAACGTGTGGCTTTTGGCACGAGTCCAGAGTGAAGTCTGAATTCAGGTGCCTTAAGCACTGTTCCACCACATCTTCCTTCATAGCAATATGCTTATTGCCAGATATTAAAAATCATATTGAGTTAATGCTATTGCAGAGAGAATTTAGAGATGGGGGAAAATGTACAGATTAAAATTATCTTCACACCAGAAAAACAATTAGGTCTTCCTCTGTCATACTACATTAATAACACACTTCGGTATTTTCCAGAGGATCGTTAAAAGCTACAATAATGCATTGAATAAACACTCAATATTTTCCAAAGCACCAGATTAAGTTTTTCAGTTGCTGTTTTTCTGCTACCATTGATCTTTAGTTTTGTTTTGCATAGCTTCATAAGTAGAGACATACCAAATTCACAATTTTGCAGATTTTGCAAAATCCAGACAATGCCTATAAAATCCTCAGAATCTGTGAAATCCACAGAAAAAAAAAAACAAAAAACTTACTGAATGTTGAGGCAGCTCACCAGGGTGGAAAAGCCAGAGAGGAGAGGATGCCTGCTCAAAGGGCTGCCAGTAAGATGACTGCCATCTGTTCCCCTCACTACTGATTGGCTGAGAGAGCTGCCTGTCATGTGGCCATGTCCCTCTTCAGTCAATCAGCAGTGAGGGTGGGGGCCACATGACAGGCAGCCCCTACCACCAAGAGAAGTTCACATGTAAAGGAATGCAGGGTCCTCCAGCAATCCTGTAGTGCAGGATTTTACTGGAGCTAAGTGAAATTCTGGGGCTAAAATGTTTTTGCTGAAACCAAGCAACTAAAGCAAATCACAAATTCATGCTGAATTTATCAAATTGATTTTGCCAGAAAGGCCCCCAGATTTGACAAGGTCAATCTAATCTGTTGTTTCCGCAGTTTTAAAATTATACTGCTTATTTTTTTTTATTTTACACTTTTTAAATTCAAATTTAAATTTTTTAAATTGTGAAAAACAATATCCTGGAATAAATGTATCCGAGCAAATAAAACAACTTCTTCAACTGAGAATCCAGTGACAAAAATTCTCTGAATTCTGCCTGATTGCATACAGATGAGATTGAGTAACAAATTCATTCAAACGTGCAGCCAAAACACAGAAAAGTGGAAAAAAGCAAGTCATATGGTTTTTAATTCTAATTCATCTAAACAACAATGGACTATATTGAGTCAAGTGACTATATTGCATTGCTCTTGAAATAGAATTAGAAATTATACAGCAAAAGTGAAATATGTCCTCACAAAGAACTGTCTCACACCACGGTGACTTCAACTCCTGTAGACACATTCAAAATAGCGGACTGTACTAGAGCAAAGGACACCAGGTCTTTCCAGATACCATCTTCCAAAAAAACAAAGGCCTCAAACAGAAGTCGCAGATAACACCGCAATGTTAAGCTCTTTACACAAAGTGCTTACGTTTACAGTTATCAAAACCAAACAGAGGAGCAGGTCCTATGCATATGGGCTTGTGCCTCCATGTAATGACAGAGGCCAGGTGGCAGGAGGTGCTTAGTCTGCATTGAAGCCCACCAGGGCTGCAGAAACCCCCAGTTGGCTGTCATGTGTGTTGGGAGTGGTCTGGGGGCTTCTGACAATGAGCAACAAGGACTCCTTCCATAAGGGATGCTCAGCCAGGAGTTGGGGGCCCAGCTACCCAGGTTGGTAGGAAGGAGGGGTGGGGATGTGAGCTCCACTGCCCACTAGTGCCATGGGGCACTAGGGACATTTGCTTGCTGTGGGGGCAGCCAGATTCCTCTCACTCCTGAATGTTGCTCAGCTGCACCCCTTCCCCCACCTGGAGATGCTGTGGCACCAGCAGGCAGGCTGGGCTTTGGAGGAGCAGCTATCTGGGCTGGGGCCCGGGGAATGTTTGATGCAGGCTGGGACCTTGGATCCCCTTCAGGGCCCCAGTGGCACTCCATGTAAGTTTCAGCACCCAACTGGTGTTGGGTCACCACAAGCCATCAGCTCCTGTTGTGCTGCAGGGAGGGTGTACTTAGTTATGGCAGCTAGAGAACAATGGACATTTACCTAGGGACTGCCATTTTCACAATCAAGGGATCATTTTCACAATGAAGGGGTGATTGCTGGGACTACCTTCCATGCTTTGAGATCATGGGGATATCCTGACTGTTTGTGCCCATTTCAGATGGCATCATAGTCTCACACAGCTGCTGTTAGATGAACAGGAACAAGCTATACATCTGTAAGTGCCACACTACCTCCAGAAATCCTTTCTTGCTGGCACCCTATTAGTCATCTAGGCATTACTACCAACTCCCAGATACCCTGCCACCCTGTAAGCAATGGCTTCACACTTCATGCACACAAGCATGGATACCCAGGTGTGAGGGATCCTGATGATCATCTTGCATGATTCTTACAGTAGGATATGATACATCACACGTGTCCTGCTGAACCAGACATGGTAGTGGGAGGCCCTGGCACACACCTTTGCTTTCTGTTTGCCTCTGCATCCCTGCCCACTGAGCATCCACAACTGTCCCTTAAGATTCTTCCTGAATGACAATGATGAAAGCATCCTAGATGCTATGAAGGCTGTGGTGTTCTGGGAACATCACAACACCGTCAAGCACAAGCTCTGGACACACCCCAGCAGATCATTCTTGGCACTTGGGATGATGAACTCTGGTTCCAGACCTTCTGCATGACCCAGGGTATCTTTATGAACATCATCTTCCAGATGCCCTCCCCCCTCGCACATATTGTGAACCAGGAAATCATTATGTGGCCAATCCTGAGTTTAGAGAGTGGGTGGCCATTGAGGTCTTAAAGGGGTCCACTCATGGCAGTCTGTATTACATTGCCAACTAGCTTGGTCCACAGCTAGTCCACAGCTGGACTGGCCATTCAGGTGGTTAGCTCAGTCATTCAGGATGTCCTAGTAAACTGCTTCATCTGCCTCATTAACCCCCATGAGTAGCAGCTAGCTTCCAACTCATGGGCTTTCCCAACTGTGTTGGGACCATGGGTAGTACCCACATCTCAATTGTCTGTCCACCCCAGCATGCCCAGATATGCATCAATTGCAAGGGCTACTACTTGGTCATCCTGCATGGCATCATTGACCATTGCATCTGCTTCACCCTCATCTACACTGGCTGGGCAGGCAGCGCTCACAGAGTGTCTTCCAAAACACCCTGCTCCCTGACTTGATGAAGAGTGGATGTTATACCCCCAGGCACCCTAACTGCATTATTTGAAATTCTGTCATCCCTGCCTCATCATTGGTGACCTGGACTACCCCCTCCTGCCTTGGCTGTTGAAGCTCTACATGGGGCAGCTGGACCACCAGAAGGAGCACTTCAACTACTGTCTGAACAAGTTCTGTATGGAAGTTGAGTGCACCTTTGACCACCTAAAGGTGTGCTGGTGGCCTCTCAGCACATGCGGTGAGGTGGATGAGGATAACCTGCCATGAGTCAAAGCTGCTGCATGTGTTGTCCACATGACCCCACCGTCAGACCACATGCTGCTTCCTGGTAGTGCATTAGTTGGGATGAGTGCTGAAACTTACAAGCAGCAACACTGGGGGCTTGGGGTAGGATCCAAGGCCCCAGCTCACATTAGGTACCCATCCAGACTCCAGCCAAGGTACTTATTTGCCTGAGCCCTTAGCCTGCCTGCTGCTGCCAGAGCATCTCTGTGCAGGGGTGGGGGTGCACCTAAGCAATGACTGGGAGTTGTGGGGGAGGGGGTAGTCCCAGTTGCCCACCATCAGGAAAATGTCCCCAGTGCCCCATGGTATCAGCTGGGGAACCAGGTATGGGACCCACACCAGGCTGGCCTGGGAATCCCACCCCCAGGACATGCTGCTTCCTGACAGCAAGCTGACCAGGCCAGGCACTGAAACTTAGATGGAGCAGCACTGGAGGGCTGAGGGAGGGGGGGAATCTGAGCCCTCAACCCTCATCATGGACCCACAGACCCAGCCTAGGCAGCTGCCCTGTCTGAACCCCCAGCTTGCCTGCTGCTCCCACAGCCTCTCTGTGTAGGGGCAGGGGTGCAGCTGGGCAGTGATTGGGGGTAGCAGGGTCTGGCCACTCCCCCAAGCCGGAAAATGATCCTGCTGCCTAATGGCATCAGCAGAGAGGGCACACTCCTTGAGCCACCCCTGCACCACTGCCACTCTCACTACAGGGGAATGTCCATGAGCTCAGAGAGCTGGCTGTTTCCCGACAGGCTAGGGATCACATGTGCTCTCTCCCTCCCTACGTGGATGCACAGGGAGAAGACTCTTTGCCATGCACTTTCCATAAGTATAAAAGTAAAAAAATGTTAAAGCCTTTTCATTAGTATAGAAGTAAAAATTGATGCGTAACTTAAATACATGTATTACTATTTTTCAAGAGGAAAAGATAACACTAAAGGTGGTATCTTTTATTGGACCAACTGTATAATTAGAATAGAGTTAGATAACTTTCCAACGCAAGACATTCTTCATGACATTACTGTTTTTCCATTAAGTCTATATTTTTGTTTCCATTGGGCCTATCCCAGGTCTCAAAGTGCAGTACAACAAATGTGTCATAAAAGTGATGGTACAAATTTACCTTTTCCACAGTTCTTTAAAGATGGAATGAAAGATGTATAGAGACATCCTCTCAATTCACACTCCGAAGAACAAGCTACTGGTTTGACAGTTATTCCCTGGCCTTCTAGGTCATGGTTACTAGCTCTCATTTGTCCAAGTGGCAGGTGAACTGGAAGCCATAGATTAGCAGGGTTCTCAGGGGTTAGTCCCTGGGTGCATGCTTGGAGATAAAAAAGTGAATTATTTTATAATTTGACTGGGAGTATTGAATACTGTACCTACATTAAGAACTTTCTTAATAACCGTACTTTTTTCCTTTTTTGTGAGACAACAAAATACAGAGCACAGGTTTCATTTTACAGTTTCCCAGGATACGTTTAAATATTTTTTCTTATATTTTAAATAACATTTTCAAGGTTATAAAACCATCATTTATTAAGAAAAATAAAAGATAGCATATAATTCAATTTGAATCTGTGGGTCAGCTGCTATGGAAGTCAGCAGAAATTTTACCACTGGCTTTATGGATTGTGGAGTAGTCCCATTATTAAATTATTACATTTCTTTGGGAGGGGGGAGGGGGCTTAAAAACTAATTAACCAACCAAAAACTATATCACAATGATAACTTACTTTAAGGATCTAATCCTACAATCTTTAATTTTATAATTAATCTAATGGAGTATATTAGTCTGAATTCATTTGTATTTCATTATTTTTAGGGAACTACTCAGAGTTTAAATAATTGTAAACACTTTCAGTAAATCGTGGGGCTTAAATAATTAAATAATTTGTAAAACTACTTGCTGGCATAGATTCATAGATGCTAGGGTTGGAAGGGACCTCAATAGATCATCGAGTCTGACCCCCTGCATAGGCAGGAAAGAGTGCTGGGTTTAGATGACCCCAG
>JAGPOW010000645.1:785204-822961 GCA_030014935.1 Caiman crocodilus | reverse complement strand
AAACCTCACCAATTCCCTTCTGTGCCCCCATGGTGAACTTATAGGCAGCCACAAGGTCGCCTCTCAACCTTCTCTTGCAGAGGCTGAAGAGGTCCAGGTGCCCCAGTCTCTTCTCATAGGGCTTGACCTGCAAGACCTTAACCATGTGAGTAGCCCTTCTCTGGACCCTCTACAGGTTATCCACATCCCTCTTGAAGTGTGGCGTCCAAAACTGCACGCAGTACTCCAGCTGCAGTTTGACCAGTGCCCGATAGAGGGGAAGTATCACCTCCTTGGATCTGTTCGTCATGCATCTGCTGATGCACGATAAAGTGTCATTAGCTCTTCTGACGGTTTCGTCACACTGATGACTCATATTCATCTTGGAGTCCACTAGGACTCCAAGATCCTTTTCCGCTTCTGTGCCACCAAGCAGGTCATTTCCTAGGCAGTAGGTATGCTGGACATTTTTCCTCCCTAGGTGCAGCACTTTGCATTTCTCCTTGTTCAATTGCATTCTGTTGTTTTCTGCCCATATGTCTAACCTGTCCAGGTCTGTCTGTAGTTGCAGCCAGTCAGAACCTGTTCAGTATTCTATCAAAATTGGTAAGTTTCCACCGAAAGCTTTGGTTTTAATCCATTAACATTTTCTACAAAGCAAAAAAAGAGAGGAGAGCACAGCAGAGGAGAGATCTTTCCAGCTTTGCAAGAAAAGTAAAGAGAATTATTTCATGAAGTCCTTCTCCCTGAGTTATGGAAGAGGTAGGATTAAAAGATTATAATGCCCATTGAAAGCATTACAGTCTACCAATCAATAAAATATTTGAACAAATGATTATTTGGATGATTTTTGTGAACAAATGTTTTAGTGGATATGGACTGAGAAGTTCTGAGCAGTGAAAAAAAAATGACAAGGTGGATGGTGGTGGGGTACGAAAAGGGGGATGAAATCAAGAAAAAAAACGCAAGAAGTGAATTTCTGTTTCATAAGAGAAACAACCTTTTTCTAAATTATTTGATTCCAAATCAGAAGGCAAGTTTGAAATTCCATGTGAGATTAAAATTCAAAACCCAACATTCTGCCTCTCCTATCGTCTTCTAACACCAGTTGTGGATCATTAGTTCCTCTGTTTCCAGTTCTTTTTTCCCCTGTGTCTGGTCTATGTATCTTTGCAGAGGTAGCAAATGTGGAAGACTGGTTAGAGGGAGAAAATTGCTCAGAGTTCATTTTTCTGTTTTCTGCAGTTCCACAGAATCTTTTAATTAATCCAGGTAAAACAGCACCAGATCTTTATATCTCCCCAAGCTTTCTATCTGTCATCTAGTAGAGGGTCAAGCCCTCAGGCTACCAAGTCATCCTCTAGTGAGTGCTTAGAACCTGCCTTGCTTGCCCCCTCTGGCCTCTCAAGGTCCTACCTTGTTGTCTCCCGCCATACCTTGATTTTATAATTAGACTGGGAAGTTGCCCCAAGAAGTCAAGTCACTTCAGATCCCAGGTCCTTGTCTGGGCTGAGGTCAGGTGGCCTTGGCTCAGTTTATTTGGGGTCCACTGACCCAAGATCCTAGGTTCCTGGATACCAACTCCAGCATCCTTCATGGGCTATGGTCATACCCTCTATAGGTTATGGGCCCTTGGGCCCTGATCTCAGCTTTCACAGACTTTGGCCATGTGCCCTCAGTCTCTTCTGCCACATGCTACAGTTTTTCAGATAACAGTGCTCACCTCATGCCCTTACTTGTGATCTCTCAGTTCCTCAGTTACTTGGGATTCACAGCTGAGCGTTGACCCTCTTGGACTTAGCTAATTTATTCTACTTGCTGCCTCTACCCCACCCACTTTTGAAGGGTTTAGAACTTGGGAGTGTTCCTGGAAGCAGGCAGAAGTGACATTTTTTGCCCTATTTGGCCACAGAAAGTAGTTTATAGTTGCAATCAAACAAGTGCACAGCTGCAGACGGCTTCAAAAGTAGCTGACTGGAGGAAAATCTGACCCCTCACTGCATGAAGTATCAGATGAAGACGTTTCAAAATGTAGTGTCTTCTGTCACTTGTGTCTGCAGAGTTCCCAACCTATCATTTTTCAGAATGGGAAGTGGAAAAGGTAGTGGAGGGGGGTCAGTCTGTTTCTTTCACCTACCTCCTCCCCCCACAGAGGGTGAGGTAGATGTACTGGGGCCCCCAGTAGTGGAGGGGTCTTCAATTTACCCAGCCTACCCTTCAGCATCACTTGGAGAGCCCCAGAAATGAGCTCTCTCTGCTGCCTTTCCCTCCTCCCATTCTGAAAAAAAGCGAGCACTGGCAGAGAACTGGCCAATGCTATGGAAACCTGGCAGCAGACTCTCAGCCAACAGCTAGATGTCTCTTTGCCCTGGAAAAATGAACTTCTGTTTGGTCTGGGGTAATCTTGTAACTCAGAATGCTTTGCATAAATTGTTCTGAGTTACAGCTGAGAGATGCACTTCTGTCTGCACTCCCACTGGCACCATTCTTGTTGGCCTTCCCATTTACTACAACCACAACCTGGTACTCTCATTCAAACTTCAACACAATGAAAAATATGAACATTCACTTCAAAACAAAAGGTTTCTCCCCCACTCTGGGTTAAAATGACACTGTGATAACATGCTAAAACAAAGTCAAAATATTTAGTTTTCCTGTCCAGTGATATAGGGACTCCTTGCAGCTCCCTACAATCTGAACTCCTTCCTCCTTGACTGGTTAGACTCCTCTCTCCCCCAGGTCTCAGCCACAGCCCTAGTTTTAGAAGGCCTCTTACCCCCTCTCTGGATCATCTGATCCACTACTTCTGCCTGAGGTCTGTCAATCACTGGCTTCGCTGTACTGGCTGCACCTGGGATGGGCATTCACTTTAAAAAGGGACCTCTGCCACTATTTGTCCTCCAAGGGGGCTGGAGCCAACCAGCTGGCCCCCGGCGCCCTCTCTCCTTCAGTGATGAAGTATGGACCCCATAATATAGACCAATGGGGAACAGAAGAAAAATGGATTTTTGTGCGCCATAAGCCTGTGTAATTCAGGGTAAAGTTAAGGCCTACAATGGTAGTCCTTTTGTTGGATTAGAGTAAGAATTATCTCAAGAGAGAAGACAAAACTTTAAGCATACCTGTTGTGGTTTCCTCTGAGACTGAACCTGGCTTCTGTAGAAAGACTGTCTTGGTCAACTCCCTCTGACCGAACACATACAAAAGGACTAGCTACACTGAGATCTTGATTCACACCAAGATAAGCCTTACTGGGGCCTTAAATAACACCAATTATATATAAGTAGCAACAGAGAAATCAGGACCAATGATTCTAGTTTATAATATACATTTTGTGTATTAAATTAATTGTATTTTGCAGGGCAATATTTCACATTTTATTAATTTTATTAACAATTATTTTCTTAAATTTGTTCAAAAACTGCACCTTTTCTTTCATGTCTACAGTCCTCACATTATTTATCTAATCTCCAACAACTGTCTGAACAATTATGACCCAACCTTTTCCTTTTTCACCCATGGTCAGCCCCAAACACATGTATATAACTATATCCAGACTGTCTACAATAACCAACTAAGAATTTTCATCAATCTCTATAACTATATGCCCAAGATAATCACAATATATCAACTCACAAATAGTGGAACAACCTTTACTGTTATGCTACTGTCATGGAAAAATCCTTTTCTTTTGCTGAAAAGGTTTACAAGTTTATGAAAAATAGATTTACTTACAATTTATCTCTTAAGAAACTTATTGGTTTGGATGTGAGCAAATAAAAAATCTGAGAAGGACTAATTCAGCACTTGCAGTTAACTAAATCAAATACATCTGGATGCATGCCCAAGAACAGAGGGGCTCATAATTTAAATAGCTATCAGTTTTACTTAAATATATACAAACGATCAATATTTTTCTCCTACTTTCCTCAGATAAACAGTTCTCTAGTGCATCAGAGTACTGTATATCTAAGTAAATAATTAGAAGGCTAATTATTCATTAATTCCTGCACTGCAAACAATTATCCGTGTAAAGAAACAACTGCTTTCATAACGTGGGCTATACTTTTTCTTAAGTGAACCTCTTAATAGGAATTCTGTTGAGTTTTTGTAGGATTAGATTGTAAATTTACTTCTCCCAGCATGTGTGCCTGACTCTGCTTTATGGACCTTGCTGGGACATCTCGTCCCAAAACCAAAGTCTGTATTTGGAGGACGTGGAAAGGTTAATGCCATGATATTGGGTAAAAGGGCTAAGTTTACTTCTAAAACATTGCTAAAATTACACAGAATTTTGATTTTCAACATTGTGCTATATATAAAGCACAATATCTGATGGGAAAGTGATAGAGAACTTCTCTATCTGACACACTGATACAGATTTATGCTAAATAGCCCAACCATGAATAAATCTTGAAAACAAGATGTTAAAGTAAAAATTTGGCAGCAACAGAATATCAGACATTCAGTCTTGTGGGGGGGGGGGGGAAGGGAAGGGACAATGACACTCCCTGGCCCTGGGAACAGAGTTCAGCTCAGATATTTGGAACTGTTTAGAAGCTTGCAGAAACTTTCAGGGGAGATCATAAAGCTTTTTTTAAAAATTTATTTATTTATTTTTTTAGGAGGAAAGGGTCCATCTTCAATATTTTCCAATTAAGCCAGAAGAGAACTGAGGGTTCTGTCTCATGATATGAATATCTTGGTCCCATGACTCCAATTAGATTTTTGGCTACCAATACTTTACTTGCAGCCAAAAATGAAAAATCAGGTCATTAAAGGAATGGATCTACTTCAGCTACTACTGACCTCAGCAGGATCTGTATCTCCTTAACAACTGAAACATATGGTGCTGTGCTTTTATCTTAGTAACAACTTTTTTTGTTGTCTTTCAATGAGGATGAGGAAAGGGAAGTCAGAAGGGAGATAAAACCTGACTGTCTGTTCTGGAGTTGTTATTTCCATTGTTTTAATAAAACTTCTGATTTCTATAAATACTGGGAATGCAAAATGATAACTACTTTGATGTGGCTGCTAATATTCCCATTGAAGCCAGTGGAAATTCTATTCTTGACTTTACTATTAGCAGAATCAGATTCATGGTATAGTAACACTAACATGGCACTTAGTTCAGGGGCAGGCAAAATACAGCCCATGGGCTGGAGCTGGCCCACCAGGCTAATTTTATCTCACCTAGCCCACGTGCCTAACTCCCACCCTAGTGGGCAGAAGGGCCCAGCCCAGCCAGCATCCAGAAAGCGCTGCCACTGCTGCAGCTGTCCGGGGACCTGTTAAGCTTCCCCAGCATCCTGCTCCCTCTAGATACCAGGTAGGGAAGTGGCAGGGGTGAGGGGGGACCTACAGCTGGGTGGGACTGTGGAGCATGGGGCTGGGGCTTCAGCCATCAGCAGCACAGAGCCTGTACCCGGGGGGGGGCAGTGGAAGTACGGAGCTTGGGTGAGCAGGGTGTGGGGGAGGGTAGTAAGGAGGTCCTCACACCACACTTCCCTGCACAGCCCCTGCCACCAGTGGCACCAGCAGGTGGTGGGGACTCAGGGTGTTTATGGCCCATGCAGGTGCTGCTGCCCAGCACCACACGGCTCCAGCCAGCAATGCATGTGGTGGCAAGGAGTGCAGCCAGGCCAGGCTGCCTCTATCATGTGGGGCTCTGCATGGTGCACACCAACAGGAGGAGACCCATGCAATCGAGCCAGGTGTTTTCCCCATCCCCTGCCCTGCACGTCCCAGGACTTCATGAGGAAGCAGGGGGAGGGGCTCTCCTCCATTTGTGGTGAAGTCTCAAGAGCTACATGGCAGGGGGTGGGAAAGGCAGCTGGTTTTATTGTATGGGGCTTCCCTCGGTGTGGCATGCCAGTGCAGGAGCTACATGTGTGCCATGTGATAGAAGTGTGGGCTGGCCTGGCTGCACTCCTTGCCACCACGTGCAGTGGTTGCTGAAGCCACATGCTGTCAGGTGGCAGTACCTGCATGGGGCATGAGCACCCTGAGTTCACACCACCTGCTGCTGGTACTGCCACTGGTGGTGGGGCTGTGTGCCGTGCAGGGACCCATGTGTCATGAAGGGGATCTCCACATCCCACACTCTCTCTCACACCCCATGAATGCCACATACCCACACCCTGTCCCCGCAAGCCCCCACATATACATGCTCCCAACATACTCCATTGCCTCCCCACACACACAGCCACACCCCCTTTCAACCCCCACACAATATACAAGAATAAGACTTTATTTTGGGGTTATTATGCAATCACCTCTATGCAAACAAAAAATTACAAATGTATTTTTGTAATAAAATTAAAATATGCTATTGTACATATTTGACTTTGAGCATATGATTTTTCTTCTGGTTCCAAGATGGCAACCCTCCCCTCCCAAAAGAGGGGTAAGAGGAAGGGCTTCTGGTGGAAAAGGTCAGAGGTTAGGGGTGGGCATCTGGTTCCAAGATGGCAACCAGGGGGCATAGCATCTTTCAAAGGGCGGGGCTACCCGCGTGGGCCACAACAACTCACCAAAATTCATTAAGTGACCCTCCAGATTAAATAATTGCCCACCGCTGATTTATATCTATACGCCCTGGGAATTCTTTGTGTAAAGTATTTGTGAATTTCAATGTATATAGGCTGGGTCTAGAAAAATATCAAATTATAGCAGACTTAAGAGGATTAAGTATACTCCTTGCCTTGAAAGGCAGCCCACCTAGGTCAGGACTACTACTATAGATGCGTATCCTCTGGATCCTGCGCCATGTAGCAACCCCCCCCCCTACACATTACAGGTATTGTTCAATTAATTGGATAACTGCACAGTTACCTGGAGACCAGCTACATGTGCAAAGTAGCTATCACACAATAAAAAGCTCCAACCAGCTATAAAGTTAGACCTTGAAAATGTGTACTAATATTATAGCTGGTTGCTGTTGAGCTTTAATATGCACGTGCAGCAATTCACGTGAACTCAATTTCACGTGAACATCCCTGTGGCTGAGAACCCGTCAGCCGATTATTAGCTGGATCCTTCAGCCCTGGGAGTTTGAAGTAGTAAATATTTTTTAATATGGTTCAATACATGCATTGTCTCAAAGAACTAAAGCCAATGCTTCTGTAGTATAAATATATTTGATTTGAATGTGTTACTCAATATCAGCAAATCACACAAGTCATGTGCATCAGGAAAAAAGAAATGTAAAGGTTTGATAATTACATCTCCCCACTGCTCTGTTACTCACCCTCTTTCCATGGTTATTCTCAGACGCCTTATTACTACCGTTCCAGTTCCTCTCTCCCAGCTCCTTGTTTTGTTCATCTCTGCCACTGACTGTCAGTCTTAGTCTCAACCTCAAAGCTTCTCACTCAATCTCAGTCTCCCAGCTACAAATCCCTTCTCAGCTCCTTTCTTCAAACGGTATGCCCAGCCATTCCCACACCGCCTTGTCAGATTGATGGTCCTGTTCTCCTAGTGGTGGTTCCCTGCTCAGTTTCTTTCTGTAGTCCACCTGCCATTCTTCTTCTTTGATCTTTGCTCAAACAGTTTCCAGCCTACTGAAAAGATAATAGCAGCAGTAAAACTGAGAAAAATATTGCAAAATATTGTAAGAGAGAGAGACTTCTAGGCTACATCTTTATTGACTCTCAGGGAAGCCCACTAACACCCCTGAAAGGCATGGTCTCAGCCACTTGTACATGCTCCCGGTGCCAACAAGTCCTCAAATCAGAGTCTATAGAGGTATGACCTAAGGAAATACCAGGAACACCTCAGAAAAGCATTGCCAAAACTATTCATACCTGCTTTACGCATGCTGATAATAAGGCAGCAAAAACAACTAAGAGTAGCCCTGAACATATGTTTGTGGCATTGAACTCAGGCTCTCCAAAAGACAATGCCTCAGGATCCCCAGTGCTGGACAAATCCACTGAGATTCAATAGCTCTGACTGTAGAAGGTTTTTAGAAATGAGAGCAATAACATGTTTATTATGGCTGTGTGAATCTTAGGTCCCCAATTCAATTTGGCAGAGATTTTGGCACGATTCAGTCACCAAATCTCTGCGTCTGAACTGAATCAGAGGACCTTTTAATCTCATCCTATTGAATTGGCACCCTCTGAATCAATTCAAAGAGATTCAGAAAATCTGGTGATTAGGACACAGACACAGCTTAAAATGTGTTTTCTACATGCATCTAAATAGCAGGCAGCTTCTGAACACTGCAATGCTGGGGCACATGGAGTGTCCCAGAGAAGTGTCGGGGGCTCCCCAGTGTGCTTGGCAACAGAAGCGCTTCTGGTCCACTTCCAGGTCCACCAGAAAGTGCACTGGGCACCTTCTCCTGTGCCCTCCCTGGCTCAGTGACTGGTGCCTCCTGGGTCTGGGGGGTACCCGGGTCCCTCCCACAGCTGATTGCTGAGCCAGGAGACATGTGGGGGCCTCCCTTGCATGCTCCCTGGCACTTCTGGTCCACTTCTGGGTTCACTGCTGAAAATGTGGATGGCCCCTGCATAGTCCTGTGGGATGCTCCATCTGCTCCAGCATTGCAGCATTCACAAGCCATGCTGGTACCTGGAGGTATGTAGAAAAAACTTTTAAAGTCACGTCTATGTTCAAATTGCTGATTCTCCAAATCAGCCTTGAATCTTCAGATTTGGCTGAACCAAATCAGGGACGGTGATTTGAATCAATGAATTGAATCACTGTTCCTGATTCAAGCCAAATCCAAATTGAATAGGGCCTTCTTTGCACACCCCTAATGTTTATACACCTTATTTTGAATTCTCCTATGTCCTGCTTAGAATCTAGTTTAAAGATTTCCAGTGATGGAGAATCCACCATATTGCAGTGGTTGAAAGCATTGTTTCAAAATACTGTAAAATAATACTAAATATAAAGAAGCAAATGATGGAAGAAGTGCTATAAGTGAAACTGATTTATTATGATGGCACTTGGAAAATCATCCTGTTAACTTTGACTTGGGCAAATACGTACAATATAGCAATTAATGAAAAGTTAAATATGGAAACTTGACACTTTTATATAGTTAGTGTTTTATAGCTCTACTCTCAGAAAGAGGTCATCAGCATGATAAGTTCAAGACTTTACACTTTCCTGATGTCATTGCTTGGGTTCCAGGGTTAAGATTAATGAATCAGGGGACATTAAATTTCCCAAATTAAAAAAGTGTCAAAGCAGCAAAAAATACAGGTCAAATAACAAAAGGACAATGGCTTCTTTGGATGTCAAATGAGCCATTTTAAGCAGAGTAAAATGGACAAAGCTGCTTCTAATTCTGAACTGTAACAAGCAGTTGTTCATAACACTGACTCAAACTTCCCTTTAAATATTTTGTCAGCTACTGCTGTAGTTTCTCAAGTGTTTGTTGATTGTCATGTAGGGCTGTGTGAAGCTTCAGTCCCTGATTGGATTCAGCAGCAATTTGGTCTGATTCAGTGGCCAAATCTCTGAATCTGAACCAAATCAGAGGATCCTTTAATCTCTCTGAATTGAATTGGAACCATCTGAATCAATTCAGAGAAATTTGGAAATATTCAGCGATTTGGACATAGACACATCTTTAAATGTTTTTTCTCTATACCTCTAGGTAGCAGGTGGCTTATGAATGCTGTGAGGCAGAGGCACATGGAGCATCCCACAGAAGCATGGGGGATTCTCCAGTGCACTCAGCAGCAGACCTACAAGTGGACCAGAAGCACTTCCAGTCCATTTCCGGATCCTCCAAAGAATATGCTGGGTTCTTCCCCCCACCCCAACATCCCAGCTTGGCGACTGGTGCCTTTGGGTCTGGGAGGAGTACCCAGGTCCCCCAGTGGTCAATCACCAAAGTGGGAGGGCATGGGCAGGGGTGTAGCACACTCCCTGGGGGACCCAGAAGTAGACCAGAAGTACTTCTTATCCATTTCTGGGTTCACCGCAAAGCAGAAGCGGGGGGGAAGGCACACTCTCGTGGGATGCTCCATCTGCCCCAGCATCGCAGCATTCATGAGCCATGTCTGGTACCTGGAGTTGCGTAGAAAAAACATTTAAAGCTCTGTCTATGGCCAAATCGCCGAATCAGCATTGAATCTTCAGATTCAGCTGAATCAAATCCGGAACAGTGATCCAAATCACCAAATTGAATCACTGTCCCCAATTTGGGCCAAACCCTAATCTGAATAGAATAGGGCCCACTTTGCACACCTCTATTGTCTTACATAAGTGTACAAGATAATCCATGTAGGATTGAAATATTTCCATGCTTTATCATCATATTCTATATGCTAAAGTACCACAAATATTAACAATATGCGTGTCCTAGTTTCGGTCAGGAAACTGATCCACATCTGATCTAAACCTTAGAGGAGAAAAGGAGCTCGGCTCAGAATTAAACAATGAACTGGCATTTGTCATTATTACTTTCTGTTTGTTTATTTTAAATGTGATTTTTGCTTATGGCAGGCCATGAGCTAAAAGCTTCCACACAACTTTCCAATATGCTTCAATGCTGAATTTTTAAATCATTTTTAATGGTGAAAAAGTAGGTCATTCTCCATGCCCATAGTCTTTTATTTGACAGCCTTTTAATGCCAATTCTGATTGTGCTTTTTGGAACTGAATTTTGGACGTGGACCAGACACTCATTTCACCTAAACTATCATGTTCTGCTTTTTCTGGCTAGGGCTAAACTTAAAAATAGAATACACAAACAAACAAACAAGAGAGCGAGAGATACCGTGATACTTTATGTGTGGCTTTCATTTTAGCTCTTTGTGTCCTGCAGAGGAACCTGGAGCCAAGTGTAAAGATTGCATGAAACATGGTGCACAAAGAGTTGCCTCTGAATGAGACCCACAATGAACACCATACTGAGCATGTGGTATGTACTTGCACCAGGGCCTACCTTGCTAGACAACAGCCTCTTAGTTATAGCTTTTGCCCAAGAAACTGAATTCCTTCTTAGTCTAATAAAATAAGCTCATATTTCCCACATTCTAGAAATGTGCCTTAATTAAGAGGCAAACAAGTTTCTTTGGTTAAATCTGATATATTTTATTAGACCAGCTCAAATACTTGGAAAAATTCTTCTTTGCAAGTTTTCAGGTACAAATTCCCTTTGTCAGGCTGAGGAAGCATCTATAGTTGGTCTGTGCTCTTCCTGGATGAAATAGTAAAGAAGTCAGAAGCCAGTACACGTGTGAGAAAGGTAGTCAGTGAAAATTTAAATCGAGGTAGTCAATGAGTGAGAGACGGGTTTTGTGGAAGGAGGGGAATGAATATAGCTATCAAATAGTAGAGAGGTTACCCAGGGAGCTAGATGTCAGGCAGATTATAATGTGTCATAAATCAAATGTCTATATCTAATCCATAATTCTTTGTATCCAGCAAGCTGATAAAGTGAAATTTATAGGCTTGTCTGTGAAGGTGTTTTGTAAATTCCCTTTGAGGATTAGAACTGAAAGACTGGAGAGAGAGAGAGTGATTTTCTTGTGAGAAATGTGCCCCACAGGTAATTGGGTATTCTTGTCTGATAGATTCTTGGTGTTCATTCATTCTGGTGTACAATTGTTGTTTGGTTTCTCCTACATATTCAGGATAGTGATCATCATGTCTAAAAAGAAAATATTGGTGTTGGACTATTCAAGAGATAGTCAGATGGAGGAATGATGATGGTTGAGTTTCTGATGGAAATCAATCAGAGATTGCATGTTTTCAGTCCAAATGATTAAGATGTCATCGATATATCTTGAGCATAGCAAGGGTTTGATGGTGCAGTCCTTGAGGAATTCTTCCAGGTGGCTCATAAAAAGGTTGGCATACTATGGGACCATTTTGGTGCTCATAGCTGTGTCTATGGTCTGGAGGAAGTGTTGGTTATTGAAGGCAAAGTTGTGTGCGAGGAAGTGTATAAGGTCAATAATACTTTTGGGTCTGTACTCTGAGTCGTAATCTTGCTCTTGTAGATATGTAAGGCAGGCTTTGATGCCACTATGGTGTGGGATGTTGATATATAAGCAGGTGGCTAGGAGGGTGGTGGCTAGGATGGTGTTGCTGGGAAAGTGGTCTATGTTTCTAAGTTTTGGTAGAAAGTCTGGTGTTTTGAGCAAATCACACTTTTTAGGTGACAAGACATTTTAAGATTGCTTTGGTGAAAGCTTATATTTCTTCAGTTAGCTTTCCACGGTTGGAAACGATAGGTCTACCAGGGTTCCTTTGTTTTTGAATTTTAGGTAGCATGTAAAAAGTCCCTGGATTATGTAGTGAGGGGATCAAGATCTGTAGTTTTTCTTGTAGTTCTGATGGAAATGTATTTGATGGTAGTCCTGAGTTTCAAGGTAAAAATGGGAGTAGGATCTTCCTCTAGTTTTTTGTAGTAGGTGGTGTCAAGGAGTTGTCTGTTGGCTTCTTTTATGTAGTGTTCATGGTTCAAGATAACTATAGTTTCTCTTTTATTTGCCGATTTTATTTGTTTAATGGTTAGATCTTAGATATTCTATGGTCCTTGTCTTTGTGAGGGAAAAGTTGTTAGGGTGGTGTGTGTTTTTGATTATTTCATTGTTCGTTCTTTTCCTGAAGCAGTGAATACAACAGTCAAGGTTATAATGTCTTCCACTTGAAGGTGTCCAGTCTGATGTTTTTGGGGGGGTTGATCTTTTCCCTGATGCTGTCAAAGGAGAAATTGTTGCTGGAAGTGGATTCATTTTGGTTACAAAAATATTCCTTGTGGTGGCGGCATTGGAAGAATTTTTTTTAGTTTCCGACACTGAAGTATGTTATTAGGGTATTTTTATGGACAGAAATTCAGGCTTTTAGAGAGGAAAGATTTTCCAGCTTTGGTGTGTACATGGAGAGGTTGGTGATATCTGAGGGTTGGTTGCTTCTTTCAGGTTCAATGGGTTTGAGATTGAAATGTTGTATGGTGTTTGTGTTGTTTCTCTGATGGTTGTTTTGTGGTTGGGAAAGTTGTTGCATTTCTTCTTCTCTATTTGGATGTATGTTGTAGAAAATCTTTGGTAGTCTCTTTGTATATCTTGCATAGTGTTTTACAAGATGCCTAGATTTATTTTTCTTTTCTAAGTTGTTGTATCATGTGGTGATTTCCTTCCTGAGTTGATCTCTTTTGGAGTAGGTTAAGTGAAGAAGATGATTTCTAAGTTTACCTGAAGTTCTGCAAAGCATATTTGGAGTTATATGTAGTAGCTGGAGGCCTGTAGATGTTTAGTTCTCTGGGAACTACGTTGTGTTTCTTGCATAGGCTTAGAAAATATGTATCGCTGTAGACTTTGGCTTCCTTCTTTTTCATGTTGTGCAATTTCCATTTCAAATAGCAAAATTCGATATCTTCCACATTTCAGGGGTATAGGTTGTAGCCATATTGGTCTAAGGACATAGGCAGACAAAGTTCTTTGGATAAATCTGATATCTTTTATTAGACCAACTCAAATAGTTGGAATAATTCTTCATTGAAAGAGTTTAGTTTACTTTCTAGCAAAATAGATCTCGAATTCACCCCTAGTGAGGAGACCTGGGTTCAGGTCTGTCCTTCAAGGCCTGCTTATATATTTAATATAATTATAGTTCAATGTGAAATTCAGAAATAGTGCTGGAAGCAAGGGTTTATGCTTGTCAAAGTAGTTTCTAGCTGCTGCTAAGTGTGTGTGATACATGGTACTTGTTTTCATGCGAACATCAATTTAGATTAAGGCAGAGCATGGAGGAAAGTGTATTAGCTAAGAAGCTAACCATGGAGTTTCATAATCAGTGTGATTTGTTCTAATTTAGATTATCATACAACACATGTAACACACCCTGGTATATAATATACACCTTGTTTTTGAAAGGGTTTTCAAAAACAATTTTGGAGGGTTGATTTTGGGGGGTAAGATGAGTGTTGTACATGAAAAAATATAGCAATTCATTTTCAAAGATCTGTTTTTAATACCTTTGTGTGTATTCAAGCACTTTGAATCTTACTTCTCGTCCAAAGTAATATTTTCTTCAATTTCACTGTGCCTTCATATCCTCTATACACATATAGTGCAAACATAATTACAAAAATAAATTTGGAAAAGTAGCAACTACCAAAACTCAACAAAAGTCATTAAGGTCAAATCAAAGTGTAGGACTACAAAATTGCAAAACTTGTCATAATAAATTATGAGAAAAATCAAGATATTTCAAGAGTTTTAAATGAAAGTAAAAAGTATAAAAATCAACTAAAAGCAAACAGAACACACGTTTGTCCTTGGGGGTGGGAGGTAAATTTAGATTGCCATTTTTAAAAGAGTCTGTGTATGCTGAACATCTGTTCTGTTCAGACCAGTTTCCAATCACTTATACTGGTAAAAGTTTGTATCTCGCCATTGTAATGAGATAAGATTCCTTTAAATTAAGCAGTATCTGAAGTAATTATTAAAGATTTGCATTCTTAAAAGTAGATAATGTTGATGTAACATAGGGTATTACCACTCTATAAGATTTTTTGTTCATTTACCAGAAAATTCAAAGAGCTTTTGGTACCATGGGCTACCAAAACACTATAGTACCCTTCCTCAAATATAAACTTAAGTAGCCAGTTTACTTCAAAGGCCAACTCTGTTTTGGCCAGGCCAATAAAAAATTTAATTCTTGTCCTTTGTTGGGCCTCTATAAATAGCGTTGATATTGAAGAAAACCCATTCAATCTTTATTTCAGTTTATATTCCCAATTCCTGTGTCGCAGGGCACTGGTGTGCTGCTCCTTTTAAGGGCTGGAACTGCAGTCAGTGGGGAGCCCCAGCTGCTGGTTACCAGAGCAGCCAGGGCAATCTAATTGGCCCACACCTGCCAGCTGATCAGAAGAGGCAGGGCCTGGCTCATATATAAACCTAAGCCAGGGAGGCAGTTCTCTGCCAGCAGCCAAGGGGGAAGGAGCTCTCCTAGAGAAAGCAAAGGGGAGAGGCCTCACTGCAGGTGCAGCTCCTGGTACTGTCATGGGATAGAGCACACCTGTGTGGCTTGGATTACATTAAAGCTGGGTGACTTGTGTTATGTTGTAGCCCAGAGGCTTATGTTTTGTTTGCCATTTTGTAAGACCGTTGGCTTGGGTTAGACTATTTGGGGAAGGAGGAGGTCTCATTGGGGGTCCACTGTAGTGTGGGGACCCCAGTGCCAGAGAGGGCACAGAACTGTGTGGTGCACAGACCCTAGTGCCAAGCAGCACTGAGACACGGATGTGGCGAGCCCAGCACCGAGTGGTACAGAGACAGGGCCACAGAGAGCCCAGTGAGGACAAGGGGTCAAATTACAACAAGGCCTAAGCAAGACAATGCCAGTACCATCTGCAAGGCTTGGGGTGTGGTGAAGGGGCAGTTGGAGCCATGCATATAGCCTATAAGACTAGGGTGCCCCCAAAACACCCATTTGCAAAACAGGACCTACAAAGGGTCTGGGAACCCATGGGGTTCAGAAAGTCCATTAAACTGTGTCCAAGAGGACTTAAAGGCAGCCTCCTTATTTTTATATTTCTCTCAAAGACATGGCGGGAGAGAACTGAGGGTGCCCATTGGGCCAAATTGGCATGGTTGAGGGGCCTTGGGATATCACAGCTGTCCTTGAGGACCCCATCCCAAGACATCATGTAATGATTAATAATTGCCACAACTGAGACATTATTTAGAAAGTTGAAAGAAAATGAGCAGTTAAACCTCAAGACCTCACATAACTTTTTTGAAAGCCTTCTCAAGAAAAGCTAAAGTAGATCTAGGTTTTCTGAGGCAAATATTCAGGTATAAAATGTTCATGTATAAAAAAAAAGAAAGTTCATACTGCTTCTTTTCTGCTATAAATGAACATGATTTTTCTAGTAAAGGGTTGAGGCATGCAAACAATATTGTCTTTTGGACACACCTCAAGTTACGAGCAAATTCCAATTCAGCTGTTACAGAGTCTTGATATCAAATTCCAAATAATAAAAGATGCCTCTTTGCACATTATGTGTTTGCTAAGATTATTATTCACATAATTTTGTTGTTCTGAGAGTCATTTGAGCATATAATACAGAAGAGTTCCAACAAGTTGGAGCCTATGACTCCAGGTGAAGTTTTGGCAACTCATCTTTCAATCTGATTTTTTTTTTTTTTTATAGACCTGCGAAACTTTTTAAAGATCCAACATAACTTGAAGATTTGAAAATATTTTATTTTCACAAACAACTGCCCTTAATCCACTGTCAAATAATTAACTTGAGTGACCTTCATTGGTTTTTATCAGTGGTTGATCTATTCCTTGACTAAAAATATCTTGAACAAATATTTTAAAATAAATCTGCTCAAAGATAATTCAGCATTTGTTCTAGCAACATTTCCTTTTCTACCCTGGATTTGTATTCCAGGAGTTGGCTGGTTGGGATGCTTGTAAGAAAAAAGTATTGTTCCAGATGATCGGCTGATGTAAACTGGCAACCCCCACCTCCCCCCAAAAAGAACAAACTATTGTATTCTAGTGAAAGAAGCCATCCTGATTTACCCCACTAGTGAATGACACGCTGCAAAATTAAATAAAGTACATCTTTGTTTTAAATTTGATAGATCAAAATCAAAATGGTTATAAGTGACACATTCAGCTAAAGAAAAAGGAGAGCCAGGCACATATACTAAATGTGAATTTACCCCTGCATGTTAGAAAAGTGTGATGATAACTTTTTTGGTTGATAAAATTAAATTTCCAAACCATGACCGATTTTAAAAATAGGCATGTTACCCAATTATTTTCACCACATGCTTATATCATACAGGGCTACATTGAAAAGAAACTTAGTGTTCCAGTTACCAATATAGGAAGATAACACCACAATTTAGATCTTCAACCCTGCTATCTTAACTAGAAGATGCATACATTTCAGATTTTGGGCGCCTATGCATATGCTTAAGTCTTACATCTGGGATGTGAGAGACCTCCAAATCTGACAGAAGAGAGTTTAACCAGAGTCTCCTAAGTCTCAGGTAAATCCTTATCTTCTAGGTAAGGTGTGGAGAGGGAGGGGTGGGGGGAGACCATGGTAGTTACTTCTTCCTGAGGCACCTTAATCTAGAACAGGATTCACAACTCTGAATTTCAAACGTAAGTAGGTACTTTCCTCCAGCCTGGTGTTAAACTCTCTTGAGACTACAGCTTAACACACTTCTCACCAGCATTTCCTGTTCCCTTAAGTAGCTTCCTACATAGCATTCTGGCTTATAGGATGACTATATTATTCCTATTTTGCATTACATAGGGAGACAAGTCATAACTTCCACTGGGCAGGTGGGTGCCTAAAATGTAAATATTGCCACTCTCAGTCCAAGTCTCCCTTGCGAAGCTCTTTCTTAACTGATAGCATCATACTCCAACATGTGGGGAAACAAAAAAGACATACCTACATAGAAGAGTGCCTGGAAGAGAGCAGAACAAATCACTCATAATAAATACACAGTGGTCAAGGAGTCAAATGATTGGCCTGGACAAGGTTTGGCCACCTCATCTACAGAGCTCTATCAAGAAGACAGAGATCCCACTAGAACAAGGCACTTCTCACATATTTAACACACCTCGGTGAAGGAGGGCCAGATGGAATTTCATTTAACCCGAATCATTCGTCTATTCATCTATTCATACCTTCTCAGGATTATGGTGTACAATTCCACAAAAGATGTGGAACTCTGGATTGAGGATTAGCTTGTACTTTCCACTCACCCTACCTCCTCCTTTATAAAGCCCAAACTTTCTAGAGTTTTAAATCTTAACATAATCTCCCTCAAAATTATAATAGAGGGGAAGGCAAAAAAAAAAAAAAATAAAACCCAACAAAAAAACAGCACAGCTTTGAGTTATTTTCTTTTCTAAGGCTCCTATGGAAACACATTTATATTATGGAACAAATGCCATTGTAAATTAAATCTTATTAAACAACTAAATCACGGTTGACATGAATTATTTAATGTCTAATTTTCAGAGGACTAAGCTCTATCAATCAAGATATAAACTAATTCAAGTGATAGTCATGGCACATATTCAATAGATCTGTGGCTGGAGCTCTGTCAGTATTTATTACCCTGCTGAAACAAATGGCATACACTTTGAATTACCTTGTTCTGGCATCTCTTTAGATGACCAGCTGTGCTGGGGGGAAAAAAAAAAAATCAAAATCAAACTAACCACAACAAAATAAGCCCCAAAACTGAGTTACAGTATTTAAGGATTTGAGAGGTATATCATGGTCATTCAAATGCGTAACCCTGCCTGCCAACTCCTAGGTATTAAGGCAAGTAGAAACTGGTGACAAAAGAACAGCCAGAGCACAGATGCTTTTATTATAGAGTAACCAGAGGTATTAACAGTCACTGAAAACTGAAAATACTGTGTACACAAATAATGAACAGTAGCCCCAGTTCACTACATAAAGGTGGTGAGGTTGATAGTGGAGAGAGAAGAGGGGGAGACCAAGTACTGGCCCCATGCTTATCCCTCTGCCTGTCACTGGATACTACCATGTACCCAGTGCTCCCCCCAGATACCTTCATGATTCTCCATCTCAGTACCCCTTTCTTTCAAGAGGCTCACAGCTTCCATAAAGCCCCTTCTTACCCAACCCCATTTTCCTTCAATCTAAGTTCCAATTTCTGCCCAGAAACTTCACAGTACCCCAAACAGTCTGGGCCCTATGTATCTATAAGAACATATGCTTCTTTATACCCCATTGCAATCCGTAGGATCAGCCAGGAACTGATCCTACAAGTATCACTAGTGTGCCAACTTCACTTGGCAAAGGTGCACTGGAGGTCATTCTTGGTAGCCGCTTCTCAGTTTGGGATCTCCCTCCCCCTTCAGCCTACCAGAGCCCAAGTTGGTACATCTTCTGGAAATGCTGAAAGATCTCACTATTCAGTATTTAGCAAGCCATGCTAGACCGGAATACTCTTTAAGGAGCTTTTATTTTATATTATTTCATTTGCTTTTGTGCTGTTCCTGGCTCTTACTGTAAACAACTCTCAGCCTTTTTTGGGAAGGTGGCATGTAAAATCTACCAAAATGATCAATAAGACAACCAGTTCCCCAGTTTCTTCCAAGGCACACCCTTCTAAAAGTCTTCAGCAGCCACCCAGCAGTTTGTCCCCCCAAGTTTTTGATAACTTTTGATCTTGCCCTGTCACCACTTAAGGAAACATGCATTAACTTTGAGATGGATCTGACAGAAATATAAAAATGTTTTGAAAATATGCAAATTAAAATGAACTAATTGCTTGTGAATTTCTTTCACAAAATGGCACAAGAAGTTGCCCAAAACTTGGTAGCTGTGTGTACTTGCTAAACCCATATAAATGAGATCCAGATTAATCTGTCAGTATTTATTACCAGATTACTGAATTAATCAAATACTGTCCTCCTTACAATTTTTTTTGTATATGTCTCATCTACCAAGTTTGATTTTCACACCTCTAGAATCCTCTGACACTGATTTTACTATTACATGCTTTGGGAGACTACATCTGGGAAGCACTATCAGAAATCCTCAGATTAAAGATACTATACAAAAACAAATTAACAATAATACATTATTATGCAAATATATTTCATTTTTTCAAAGTTTTTGTCTTAAATGCATTTTATATTGCATCTTTCCTTCACATTAAGTCACTCATCCTATAATCAGACATGGATTCCCTCTGACACCACCTGACCTCCTGCACCTGGGGAGAAGGAATCCACAGCATACATACAAGCTGGGGAGCGCCCCCCTTGAGAGCACAGAGGTAGTCATTACTGACTCCAAGATAGACATGAGCCACCAATGCCAGACCGCAGCCAGCAATGCCAACCGCACCTTGTCGTGCATCCAAAATGCATCTCAAGCCGGTCCAGAAAGGTGATGCTGCCCCTCTACACGACATTGGTCAGGCCACAATTGGAGTAGTGCGTCCAGTTCTGGGCACCGCACTTTAAGAAGGATGTGTGTGGCCTGCCTTGAAAGGGTTCAGAGGAGGGCCACCCGCTTGGTTGGAGGGCAACAGGGTAGGCCCTATGAGAAGAGACTGAGGGACCTGAACCTGTTCAGCCTCAGCAAGCTGAGCGGGGATTTGGTGGCTGCCTACAAACTTGTTAGGGGAGATCAGCAGCAAATAGAAAGGGCCCTATTCCCCACAGCAGCACCTGGGGTGACGAGGAACAATGGCCAAAAGCTGCCGGAGAACAGGTTCGGGTTAGAAATTAGGAGGCACTATTTCACTGTTAGGGTGGATAGGATCTGGAACCAACTTCCTAGGGAAGTGGTCCTCACTCCTACCTTGGGTAAATTCAAAAAGAGGTTGAACAGTCACCTGTCTGGGGTCCTGTGATTCCAGCGTGTGCTTCTTTCAGTGGTGGGGGGTCAGACCTGATGATCTGTTCAGGTCCCTTCTGACCCCAAACTACTATGAAACCAATAAAATTCTGCCCTGGTGTCAGGGTAGACAAATATAGATTCAAGTACAAGATCAATGCCTTCTGCTCTATTGTACAGTACACTATTAATGTTAGATGGAAAGTTTCTTTAATCCTCCTTCCTGGACATGTCTAACTTTGAGAACAATGAAAGACAGGGAAAAATGTATGTAATTTTTGTATTTATTTATGTATTTATTAATATAAAAAAATAAATTTATTTATTCCACCTTCTTTCCAAACTGGAGTCCTAATCGTTTAGCCTTTCCTGATAAGGCAACTCTACCTGCTCCTGATCATTTTGGTTGCCCTTCTCTGTAACTTTTTTATTTCTACTCCATTATTTTTGAGATGTGGGGACCAGAACTACACATGGTATTCAATATGAATGCACCGTGGGTTTATATAATGGTACAATGATGTTCTCTCTTTTGTTTTCATTTCCTTCTTAATGATGCCCACCATTTTACTGGCCTTTTTTTTGTCGCCACTGCACACTGACCTAACATTTTTAAAGAACTATCTACTGTTACTCCAAGATCTCCTTCATGAGTTATAATGGCTAATTCAAGACCCAGCATTGTGTATGTATAGTTGAGGTTATTTTTCCCCTTGTACACATTGATACTTAAGTTCACCTGCCATGTTTCCACCCACTCAACTTGGTAGAATCTTTTTACAGCTCCTGTCCATCAGTGTGGTATTTGACTACCCAGAATAACTTGATGTCATCTGAAAACTTGGAGATTTTACCATGCACCCTCATTTCCAGGACCCCACTTTTGACCTCACTCCGTTCTAAAAAGTGACAATTTAACCCTACCCATTGCTTCCTATCTTTTTATGAGCTCTCAATCCACAAAATAACCTTCCCTGTAATTTTGTAACATATCTTTCCAAATATGATGACAGTTAATGGTTTGCAAGGTGTGTTTAGATGTTAACTGTCAAATGTTAACAGTGATAACAGCAGTCAAATCTGACTGAATATTTGGCCATGTTTTGTGGGAGGCAAATACAGAATAAAAACAAAACATTATTTAGCTTGTAGACTCAGCTATTTCCCATCTTACACTACACGGAGCAAGTTTCATTTGTATTGACCATCTGGGCTCAAATCTATGAGGCTCTCACTGAACAATTTATAAACGGTAATTTTGAAAGTAATCCTATTTTCTTAATTTGTATACAAGGGTTGAGTTAGGGAAGTGAAGGGAAACAGAGCATTCCTTCCATTTTTAAAGAAATAAAGTTGTGTGCAATCATTTCCACTCCAGCTTGCTGATCTAGGCTTGTGCATATGCATTTTCTTACAGTGCTACCATTAAAACCCAAGCGCTGGTGCTGAAAGACAACATCATGAAATAACTTTCCATGTCACTATTTATTCATCTTCACTGCAAAGTACTCAATGACGATCTTAAAAGCTCCTAAGTAATATGTTTCCCATAAACTTATACGAGGCTTACAAATGAAGTTAGTCTTTCAGACTTGAGCAAATTTTTTGACATACAGACACCTTTTTATCATTGTTATCACTATTCATGTAAGTGCTTCTCTTAAAGGGTCACTTTCTGGATGACAGCAGTCAAATGCGACTGGATTATTTTGAAATATGAAAATATATAAACATACTGCAACAATGGCCACAAATTAATAAAATGGCATGGGAATATAGGAGGACCTATACTGCCATTAGATCTTTCATCCATTTTACCGCTACATTCACCTTTGGGAGTGTTGAGCACTTAAATGGAAAAAAATCCTGCCGGTGGGGAGCCAGTTCTCATGTGTTCGTGTTCAAGTAGGAAGAATAACCACCAAACCCTGGGTCAAACTTTACATGATTGTGAATCCTCAGCAACTCAACTAAAGCACTCAAGACATTCAAGTGGCATAAATGTGAACTATATTGGACCTCCTTTTAGAAATAATATTCAGTTTGTTTTATCCAATGGATAGTTTTTCAATTTGGGTTTCAGACAGTTCCTTTCTGTGTGTATATATCCCTAGTCCTTGGATGGCATTAGATTTGCATAACATAACTTCCAATTTAAATGGCAATGATGTTTATAGCTAGAACAAGGAATTTTGAACCAAAAAGTGCCCAGGGACTGTCTTAATAAGAAGCACACTGAACAAAGCAAGTTTCAAAGTATAATGCTAATAACAGTAATGAAAAGTGAAAAAAAAAATGTAATGCCAGCTGTGGGGGGAGCATCGTTGGTGCCTGCAACTTTAAGGAGCTTGAGTAGGTGGTAGAGCAGCTGGCAGGTGCAGTTAGGTCCAAATAGAACCTCTGGATTGGATAAGGGCTGGGCAGCCAAGGTATAACCTCAGGCCCTAGGAGCAGAGCTGGCAGATGCACCTAGGGAGCCAGAACAGTAACATCACTCAGCCTGCAGACTGCATCTCCTAGACCACCTGGAGGTTAGGGTGGGAACAATAGGGATGGAGGAGGTTCCTGATGGTCCTGGGTAAGACTTGAAACTGTACCCTGCTGGGGTTGGATGGTGAGGTGTGGGCTGCCTGTGATGGGGGAGTCCCCAGGAAATGCAACACCTGTGGCTCCCCTGTGAAAGGCAAGGATGGGGCGCCATAAAGCCTCAGCACCAGTTGCATTGTGGGTACCCTGTTGAGGGGAAATGCAAGGGGAACATATTCCAACAGAAAAGCAGAGGGCCCAGGTCCATACAGTGGGCCTGAGACAGAGGCCAAGGCCCACTGAGTGAGGTCTGAGGCCCAAGGGGCATAAGGCCCAGAAGTGCAGTGAAGGGGGCAGAGAGGCCAAGGAACGTCTGAGTACATCTAAGGCCAAATGTTGGCCAGAGACTGAGTGTAGCCCAGCTAAGGCGTCAGGGGAGTTGGAAGTGATTTTGGATGCATCTGTGAGGCATGGGTCATGATATAAGGGAAGGTTTGGAGCCATGTATTTCACCCTTGACATCAGGGCAACCACAGGGGAGCCTCTCTCATATAAACACCTATTTTTTGGAAACATCAAAGGCATAGCAAATGAGGCAGGGAGGACTGCCCTAGACAGGTGGGTGGACCAATGTCACGACAGGTCTCGTGATGGCCCCTTATTACATGAGCAAAGAACTGATGCAGATTTATCTGTATGTAAAAAATCTGTATGTAAAAAAAATAGAGTATGCAAAAGAAAAGATGATACTCAGGAAAAAGTATAATGCAGTCTATATACCACAGATTGGGTTAGAGAAGCAGAACTGGCAGATCAGATATCAGCTCGAGTTTAAGATCTAGGTCTAAATATACCTAGAGTTCAGGCTCTTATTCAAACAATGACAAGTTCTGATAATTTAGTTCTAGATAGTTGTATAAGATCAAGTATGGCAATGACTATTCAAAGCCAAACCGGAATGGAAAACAGAAAGAAAAGCTCATTCCTAATGTCTTTTACCACCCTAACTGTAAGATTGGGACCTTGTGATGTCGAACCTTTTCACAAATTGAAATGTACTTAGTACACTGTTAAAACATTAAATTTATACATAAACATCTGTCAAAAATCTATTAATTTCCTAGTACTGTAGTTTGGATTTTTGTTTCACATCTCTCCTACACACAATTATATGTATTTTTTTCCAGAGTCTAGTTTTGGGTCCCCTAATGTCAAATATATGAAGGAGAATTGTGTGAGCTGAAAGATCAATGAACTTCCCTGTTATATTCAGTGACTAAGCACATCCCAACACATCTGCATCTGGTACAGCTTTATAATGCGGGAGACAGAGAAAGTCCTGAATCATAACTGGAGGATTTAGAAGAGTATTGATTAGCATTATCTGAAGAACAGAATTTATGCGCCCAGAGCTCTCTAGTCTTTAATCAAAAAGCATCTGTAGAGTGTTATTTTACACTAGGCCTAGGTACTTGAAATGCTATAAGAACAATATCAAATTGAAAAGCCTGCAATTATAACAACCCTCTATTTTTGTACTGAGGAGGAGAAAAGTGGGCTATAGGAAAAAGAGATGCATATTCTTGACTGCATTTCCCTCATAGCTGTCTCTTTACAATTTAATTTTTGTAATTTATTACTTTCAGTGTAAAGCTTCACTGAGGGCTAAATTCACAAGCCATGACAAAAATAATCTACATAATCCTTGAAATAATATTTGCTGCAGCAACACGTAACTTTTGCATTCTAAGCACATGAAGTATCTCTGCAAGGATATGGCTTCAGATATACAGACGCAGAACACTCGCTTACAATCGCTCACAAAAAAAAAAAAAATCCTTTGTACCTTACATGCCAATTTACTTCTCCAAATACCTTCACAAAATCAACACGTGTAGGCTTCATCCAGACAAGCGTGGACATGCAGTATGTGGCGCCACAAACCCATCTGTGGCATCACATGTGCAGACATTCCCCACACTGCTACCTCACAATGTATGTGTAGTTGACCCGAGGAGATCCTGGGGTAAAAAAAAAAGACATGCCCCCCAAAAAGCAGAGCGGTGCATATGGCAGCAGTATGCACTGGCCAAAACTGGAGCCTGGCTGGCTAGAGCCATTCTCCGGCTGCCGGCCAGGCTTCCTGACATGGCTGTAGCCCTGGGAGGCCCCAAGAACCCTAGGTAAGGCTGCTGGGGCCAACACAGTTTATGGCCCCAATCTCCCTTACCCCACCTGGGGTAACCTGCCATGTGCCAGAGTGCACATTGTAAGGGCAGTCCCCAGGAACAACCACACTTGCTACTTGTCCTCGAGGAAACAAACGTCCACACATCTGGACACACCCATAGGGTTCAGACTCAACTAAAAAGCCTGAAACTCTTCTGCACTTATGTCTTCTAAAGGACCCCAGAGAACAAGGAAACAGCACACTCACTTCAAGGCCATCCATCTTTCCTGCTTCTTTTCCCTCTATACCCTCTTCCCTTTCTTACAAGCGATCTAATTTGAACTTTGTTGGTCATAGTTCACCAGTGTTTACTTTCCCCGTCTCCTAATCTCATTGCTACACAGTTGGTGTGGCATCATATGAAATTCTATCTTAGGACCAAGGGAAAAACTGCTGAACAAACAGAGATTAATAACAGCCATCGATCACGGCTTCTGCAGTGTGTTTGTTGACTCTAGATCTATGCAGCAAAAAAAAATGTACAAACTTCTGTTATGAAGGGTTGCCTGTTGTCATTAAAAAATATAGTGCAGAAGAGCTGGCAACTAGTAAATAAAATTACAAATGCCATCTTGGAAAAGTCATTTGAAAGGATTTCTACATTATAGGACCGTAGATTGTATTAACTAGTGTTGAAAAAAATACGAAGATTTTATTCATTTAATAAAAGAGAAGCTCACCAGAGCTAAGAAGAGACTATATTATTTGAGAACAGTAAATGTGCTTTAAATTGCTTGCTATTTTTGCCCCTTCTACGCAGAATGACTCAGAGCAGATTTTCATTCCAGGTCATTCTGAATTAGAGCAGGGATTTGAGCCTTACAGTTCAAACCAGAGCCCTAAACACCAGGTTAGCCAAGTTCTTTCCCCAAATTTCTTCTCCAACCTAAAAATCTTTCCCCACAAACGTGTTGTGGGAATTGATGCGTCTCTATAAAATAAATCAGATCCCTGCTGCAGACCCTGCCTACCCCAAGCTCCCCCAGTAGATCTCCCTATCCTTTCCCTGGAGTCTGCCTACTCCCCTCCAGCCCTGAATCTCCCCACTAGCCCTCCTATCCAATCTTGCCTTGGATCTGGTGGTCATTTTTAACTTGATCTAACCTTCCAAAATGCCTGTCTGCAGCCCTTGTGACTTCTCAGTAGCAGAGTTTGGAATGAAATTCAAGATACCATGGCCCTCAGAACTGATTCTTTCTACATTACAATTCCACTTCCTCCTTTGCCGATTGCTTTGCTAAAATTCAAGATCATTAACGTTTAAATAAAATGGGTTCTATGACATTTTCCTCATGTAAATAGACTAAAACATTTTGAATTAATTGGCATAGAAAAATATCTAATTTTTAAAGTTTTGTAAATTTGAAATAGTAAGGAATCATTGAAAAAAAAAACTTAGTTATGCTCTTGTAAAAAGGGGAATACATCATTGAAATTATTCCTTATAAATACTAAATGTTTTAAATTTTTCCAGCCACCAATCATTCAAAGAATCATGCATGCCAAATTGTGTAACCTGTTTCATTATTAGAGTATTTGCATAAAACCTGAAATGACTTAACAAATGGTTTATTTAGCCTATTTTGCAATACTGATCAATTGTCTAACTAGAATACAGGTTTAAAAAAAAGTGTTTATCAGGCTCAAAAATTGAGAAATAATTTATCTAATTAATCTACTGCAATGCTCTATCCCCAGAAAAGTCAAATTAAAGGATGAACTAACCGATTCTCAAACAAAATGGTGGAATAAGATATTATATTATATTATATAAACACAGTCTCTGAGTTAATATAGATTTTTTCAAACAGTAACTGAAGTGTGGGTCAAGAAATCCATAAAACAGTTGGTGCATTCATTTTTAAAATTTAAATGCAAGAAAAAGTAATAAACTGATCGATTGATTCTTGGATTTCTTGACCCACACATCAGTCACTGAGAGACTGTGTTTTTTGCTTGAAATGACTCTGTATAATGCTGCTTAATTGCAGCAGAATTTGCATGTGTGCTATTTGACATTTTTTTTAAAATATAAAGTAAGCCTATATTTGGGCAGGTTTAAACTTAACCCCTAGCCATAACATTACGTTTCCCGACTTTCCTTTTCAATCTTCACATTGCATTAGCACTAAATACTTGCATAGAATCACATCCATTTGGAAACAGATACATTTACTGTATGATCATGGGGAAATTGCTCGACCGTTTTGCATCTCTTTTTCCATCCAAAAAAATTGGATTAAATATCTCCTTAATGATAGAATGTATAAATCCCTGTATAAGGAGTATGGAGGTACCTGGAAAGATTTAAGTCCTGGAAGCACAAAATTACCTACATCTATTCAGCATACACAGGGGTTGTTACTAGATGTAGTCCTTGATGGTGGTTTGGATTACTTGCTTTATTCTGTTGACTGATATGAAGGCAGGACCCCATTAATCCATTTTTCGTTACTGTGCTTTCTTTCCTGGAGGGATCAGACGGGTTCCCTGATCCCTGCACAGTATGTCAGTGGGTAACTGATAGGGTTAGTCAAGGTAAAATTTTACCATCAGTTACATGTGAAAAATTTTCATTGCCATGCTGACAGAGGGCATATACAAGCTTATAGAAGGCATCAGAACAGAAAAAAATAGGCCTTGGTAAAACAATGGAAAAACAATAGCATTGGATTTATGGCATATTATAAGATCCTGAGTAGCTTAGCAATATATAAAAATAATTAACCAACAGATTTGATATTTGCCAAACAGTGAAGATTTAGCAATAGTTTGGAGGCATATACATGTCGAAGTCAGTCAACTAGCCATTTAAAAAAGGCAACAGGTCTGGACAGATTATCAATTTCCATAAACCACAAAGAGACGCAATGCCTCAGCTATGCAAAGTATTCAATAGCACCACTGAATCAGGTCTTCTCCTGCACGGCTTGGCTGAAGTAACTATGGCATTATACCAAAGTGTGTAGCAAGTCACTTAATCAATGTTCAGATTATAAATTTGTGCCTATTTAAATAGAGATTATAAAAACATTCCAACCTTTAAGACTCACCTTTTTGAGCTTTTTATATGCCCCAATTGGTGACTGAACAAGCATGTGTGATGATGTGCAATCTATCAAATATACTCACTCCACATGACACTGACTAAATACCGAAAAAGGGTCTTTGACCGACTTGACTGGGAACACTTCTCAGAGAAAGCATGTAGTACTAATGCAATGAAATGTTCTAAAAGGAGAAATGGCATTATCTGAAAACCCACATATACCAAATCTTAAAAACTGCAGGAGTAAAGAGTGCAAATTGCAGAGTGCAGTCATCCATTTCAAAGCCCTGTGATTCCCAAACATGATCCTATTTCAGATCTTCTTGAAATTTAAATTAAAAAAAGAAATTAAAATGATATCTTTTTGCCTCTTTGGGTAAGAAATATGAACAAAATACTTTGAAGAGCACATAAAACACATCATTTTCAGAAGTATTAGATTAACTCAAATTCTATTTAAGTACTTTAAAATGACTACTTATACGAAAGCCATTCTAAAGTAATATGTTTTTCCATAGCTTAAGAGAAAAGTCTCCATTTTTTTCAAAAGTCAGCACACACAATTTAAAGCTTTATTTTACAAATCAATGTATAAGTTTTAGCCAGAGCCATCATCTCAATAAAGCAAGCTCACAATGGTCAAAGATGCACAAAAAACTAAGGCAGTCGCAGAGGCTGACAAAATGGAGCCAAGAATGTCTCCTAGTCTTTGTTTGTCCTTCCATGCTTTCCTCACAAGGCTAGTACCATGCAATCCATTTCTACAAAGAAGCAGAAGTAGATATATAACATTGTTGGGTAATGTGAATGATTCTGTACATGTCAAGAGTGATTTGAAGTCACTTACTTTAAAAGCCCACAGTAAAATGTATTTACATGACATATGGCAGAAAAAGAGTATGTTCAAAGATTACACTTAGATTGACCTAAACCTAGTTAGGTCCTAAATCCTAATTAGGGTTTGGTTGAACTAAGTGTTGATCTGTGCAAATGTTGCTGATCTGGGCAAAAAACAGCTGGCCCAAACTAAATGAGTTCACAGAACCATAGAAGTCGGGTCGGAAGGGACCTTGTAGATCTTCAAGTCCGACCCCCTGCCTGGGCAGGAGGGAAACTGGGCTCAAATGACCCCAGCCAGGTAGGCATTGAACCACTTCTTAAAGACCCCCAGGGCAGAAGCCAGCACCACTTCCCTTGGAAGAAGAGTTCACTTGAGGAAATTCACTAAGTTAGGCTGCAAATGAATTAGCCTGATCTACCCAATATCTGAACATATTCAGAATGCAGCTTTGGGGCCGGGAAAGCCCAACGGCTTGCCCCAGCCCAAGGGCTGAGCTCTTCCTTCCCTCCATCCCTGCCCGTCAGCCACCCATCCCTGGACGGACAACCATAGGCCCATCAACCCCCGCTAGAAGCTCCCCACTCCTGTGGACACGCTAGTCCCCTTGCCTCCACCCTGAGTTACTGTTTGGGTAGACTGGGTTCCCTGTGCAACACAGGTGAACGTGCGCACGCATGTCACCCAATTTACAGCAAGCTGTGTGATTATAGACCAAGTATGGCAAACGTTTGCATGTACTGTAAAAGTAAAACAATGTATTTGCTTCGATCTATGCAAGATAACCATCTTTCATCTAAGATGGGCTGTCAGGGGTAGCAGCATGAGACAGAGAAGGAAGGGGGAGTCCAGAGACCTCAGAAGCAGCTAAATTAGGAACAGGTTAGCAGGCTCTGTGTGTGGCCTATAGGTCTCAACTCGTATTATATCCCTTGGTTTACACTGTAAAGTAGGAGAGTACTTGCATAAGCACGTAATTACAGTTAACAGTCTCAGATGAAAAACTCCGCATTGAAACTAGAAAGATAGGCAAGGACTAAATGCAGGCTGCAGTGATGCCTGAATACAGTAAAATACATCACAATCCTTAAAGACCACATTTTTTGTACATTTTAGTCTACTACCAATTAGAATTTTCTACTTTCAACTTTGAATAAGGTTTATTTTCTGATGTTATTTATTGAATGCTCAACTTAACTCCAGCTTTGCAAAGGACTTGCAGTTTTGACCTGGAAATTTAGTCAGAATGGTTCATACAGAAAAGGCACATCTCTTAACCAACAGAATCCATTTTAACATCTAAAAGGTGTGTGATTTCATTACTAGTTCAAAGCAAAATAAGCTCATTGCACCTGCTAACAGAACTCAATGCTTTTTCAGTCAGATGCATTTGCAGGAAACCAAAAATCCAGAGCCAACCTGGCAGAAGAACTTGTTATAAAACTTCAAACTCACAGTATGTGTTTGAGCAGACTATTAAATACGAACAAACTTCATTTTTTTTTCCCAAGGAGCAACACTTGGAATGGGATACTACCCCTGGCACAAGAGACCAGTACTTGTCTCTATTCTGTTCTGGCTCTCATGCCCCATCTAAGAATCTGATCATACAGGGAACATTTTCTAAAAATACCTAAGTAAGCTTCCACGTCTGATGGAAGCCAAGATGTGGTAAACTTGAATCAGAAAAAAAACCTGTTTAAAATTCACATATAAAAACAAGCTTGCTTTTAAACTTCTTTCCAAAAATGAGTCAAAGTGCACTGAGGCATCATCACCTGATATTTGATTACCTAATTGCTTCTCTATCCTAAATAAAATGTGTGTTCTAGATCTAATCCTACTTCCAATATATGCCTGGCACCTACCACGCCTTTTGACAGTGCACTGGAGTACAGGCATTACCAAGGCTGTTTCCCTGGTAAACTTACCATGCTGAACTGCTTGGAGCAGGCTGCTTTCTACAATCAGAGGCTATGTAGCCGCATTCATGTGCCATTTGGAGTAGGGTACATAGACTGTAGATGAAAATACCAATTAGTATAACGAGGCACTATGTGACTGCAATATACTCCTTCTGGTTTAAGAAGAAGAATTTGCAGCTTCTTGTAGTGTGCTGACATACGCCACTTTGGAACCTGGTAAGCCTGCTGCATAGCCATAGCATAAAAGATGCTGAAGCAGCCAAAATCGCTGCGTAAATTTCCCCCCAAAATTTGGGATTGAAAGACTGGATTTATTAGGAATCATATTTTATCTCTTTCACTGATCTCTTTTCAGCCCACTCAGCTACATCTGGTTGTTACACTTGCAGGGAAATAAAGCTAGGGCTCTCTTTCCCGCTCCTTCCATGCCTACATTCAGTTAAGGAAGATGGGGCAGAGAGTACTGTCCAGATAAGGTCCAGCTCACCTCAATAGCCACAATATTCAAAATCTAGGTTACTCTTCATCACACAGGAACGTCCTCATCTGGAATATTGGATATTCTGTCAGGTAGCTAGCAGACCCACAGCAACGTAGACTAGGCAACAGCAACAGTCAAAGAACAGGATTATGGCCTTCAAACAAACACTGCCACCTCTACAGTTAGCCACGTTAGCCTGAAGTCAGGACAGATTTAAACCTTATAGACTAACCAAATCAGAGATGTACATCATAAGCTTTCATGAACCTGAGCTCACGTTAATAGGTGCTATGGAAGGACATGCGCAGAGCAACGTATTAAACAGCGAGCGTGCTTCGAGTAAAACGGCAGGGAGGGAGGGAGAATGGGGAGGAGGAGGAGCTGTGCTGGGAGAGACGAACAAGCAATAAGCCCAAAGTGGTCACAAAAGCTAATTCAGCTATTGGATGGGGACATGGAGTCCTCTGTGAGGAGTTTTTCAAATCTGGAAAGTTGTCTCTCAGCTTTCTGTATGTCTTCTGTTTTGTCCACAGCAAAAATGGCATCCCCTTACCAGCCTGTTGTACAATAAAATCCAGGTTGCTCTTAAGCCTGAGTATGGCACACTGTTCTTCAGGACTAAGGTTATATAAGGTAAGTGTTCCTGGTTTCAGGCCATCTCAGAGACAGTGTGGAAACAGAAACTATTTATACAGAGGTCCAAAAGAGAACTGTGGCTTGATGCAGAGTCCAGGAGCCATCTTTCTTGTTGTGCTGCGTACGGGTCCAGTCTGTGGTGGGTTGATTATTCCTGGCTCCTTGCCATGAACTATTCCCTCAGTCTAAAGGTGTCAGAACAAAAGCCTTGAGGTCTCTAGGCACCTACACCTTACTGAATCGTGTATTAGGGAAGGAAAACCAGACACCTTAGCTGGGATAAAAGCACAGCTGAATAGGCTGATGGACTGTAGGCTGTTGGAGCAGGCAAGTTTGGAAAGTTTTGCTTCCTTTATATCCTTTCACAACTTAAGAGGTTTATGACAGGCATCATGGCTGGATGCAGAGCTGTCCTGGTAAATGGTTGTCATGTCCAGGTAATTCTGCCTTTCATTTGTTAGTTCTCTCCTTAAAATTACAGCCACTACCGACCTTCTCTGTGCACAGCTAGATTTCTTCAGTCTATGCAGAGAACAGAATTTGGCCTTGTGGAAGAGTTTCACCTATGTCATCAAGTTCGGACAATTGTGTAGTCGCAGTCTCAGTGAATAGCTGATACAGCCAAGAATAAAAGCTATTCAGCTAACATGGTAAATTTACTCTTATCTTCTATCTTCAAAGATGCCATAATTATAATTATTAAATGTGCAGCATTTTAATGGACCACTAAATGTTTCTATATATTCTGAGTTCTAACTAATTAAAGAAAAGACAAAGCTTCAACACAAACTACACCGAGTCTGGTTGCTCGCTTAGTGTTTCACAATCAGTGTGCCACAGCACAGAAGTGTCCCGTAAGAAGTGAACAGGTGTGCCACAGACTTTTGCCACGGCAATGAGCTACAATAGGTATGAGGATGGGGAATGCCGTAACAGGTGTGCTGCAAAGAAAAATGGATTGATGTAAGCGTGCCCTGGGCTGGAAAAGGTTGGGAAACACTGATATAGCTTGTTTTCTTTAACAAATACATTTTACTATGATCAACTGCAGTCTCATCTATTATGAGAACACCTGAAAATTGTGGAATTCAAAAATTCTCAGATATATGGCTTTCCCCCCCCTTTCCCAAAGGGTTCATTTGAGCTAGTCTCACCTAATCAGCTCACCTTTCTGCTTCTGCAAATGGCATGTGTTTAGATTAGTCATTATTTCTGCTTATATTCTCAGTTCTGCTTAATTGGAAAATGTTGCTTTTTGCCTGACAGGTACACGCTCACACTTAAAATATACACGGCACATCTAGACAAGATGTTTACCATGGAGTGCCTAGTTAGCTCTGCAATAATAGTCTATGTTTGTGGCCTTATGAGGCTGCAGGAGGCTAATAAACTCTGCAGCAGGTGAGTACTTTTAAATACAAGTACTATCCTGCTGCGGAGTTGTTTCACTTGCAGCAACTCGCATGTAGAAACTGACTCAGCTGGCTGAGGAACAAGGGTGATTCAGAGTGTGGGCTGCCTAGTTCTGCACTGCAGCCCCCTCGTGCCACAGCCAGCACCTCCACGGTACATTGAGCCAAATCAGAGCAGCCTGGGCTGACCCCCAGGTCCCATGCCAGCCAGGGCTGCACTGACCCGGCTCCATATGCTGTGGTCTTGGCCGAGCATGATAAAGCAGCTTTATTAGACTAGTTAGACTGTAGATTATATTAGTCTAGTTAGAACTAGACTAATAAACTACTGATCAGAGTCTTTTGGATTAACACGTTTAGATGGTAAAGCAGGGAAACAGGAGAACACAGCCAATAGCTTAATGTTTTGATATTCCTATTCCAACCTCTACTAGATCCAGCTATTACAGATATAAAAACAAAAACAAAATAGATTGTCTAAGGGCAATTTCAGATGTAACTGGGTTTGTTTCAAATACTGTGAAATAAACCTGAAAGATGGGAAGTTGAAGAAGACAAACGCAACCTTGAAATAATGTTTGTTTTCACAACTCTGGCAGTAATTAGATGTTGAATTTGGTTGCCAGAGCAAATGATCGATTCATTGCAATTTAGAATCTCTAAAAGAAAAATAGATAGAACATACGCCTCGTTTCTGGGATTGTATATGCTTTAAACTGAAGAAGGTAGGCAGGCAACAGTTCTCAGTAGTGCTCCCGGGTATAATATGGAAAGAGGCTAGATAAGCCCTTGAGAAGAGCAGGATTGCTTGCAATATGCTTGTTAACACTTGCTACATTAAGTTAATCATTATAAAATCGATTCCCATACTTCAGAACTTACCCAGATCTCTGACAGGCCCAGGAAGGATTTTTTTTACCTTGATGCACAAATAGGTAAGACACTGGAGAAAATGAACTAGTCACCCGACTTGGAGCCTCAGACTCCTGGTTGGCATCTTGTTCCTGCGCTCACGTTCTTAGATCCCGCGTCAGGGAGAATTTTCCCCAGGGTCAGATTGGCAGGGACTTTGGGGTTTTTCCTTTGCTTCCTCTATTTTGTTATTTTTGTGCTGGATTCTTTTGAGCACTTCTTACCTAATCAGTTGCTTGCTGTTACAAGAGCTTGGTGTATTGGTAACACTACTGTCTGTCTTATTTTCTGCCTCTAACACACAGTTTCGTTGACTGACGGTTGAAAAGCACCAGTTCAGCAGCCAGAAACATTTAACAAACTTCAGGTTAAGAACAACCTGGCGTTGGTCCAACGCGAGCAGGGTGGCTTTGGTGGAGCATCAGCAGTGAGAGATTTTCCCTGCACCCATACCAAGACCAGGTAGTGAGGAGGTGAGCTCATGCCACTGTTGCTGCTTCTCCTGGCCCCCCCCCCCCGCTTCACAGTTGCAATACAGACCCAGCTTCCAGCTGGTGGCAAGCTGCACCAGCGCTGAACAGCTGCAAGCCATGTGTGTGCTGCTGGTTCCAGTCTCTTTTGTGCCCTCCCCTCTCCTACCTCCCAGGGAGGCACAGCTTCCAAAAGCAGGCACAACTTCCAAATGCCTGGCGCTGGTGCAGTTCCCCACAGGCTGGACGCTGTGCCCACAACCACAGGTAGGGAAGTAGGGGAAATGGAGAAAAGGCAGCAATGAAGGAAAAGTTACCTGGTCCCAGCACAAGTGTGTGCATGGTCCACACAAATCCTTCAGAAGGACTGTTCTGCAGGATGAATTGACCGACCCCTCTTCTAATCTATGTAGAGTCTTTGGATTTACCGTGAGGTGTCCAGGTGAAACTTACGTGCTTACCAAAAGGTCAGTCTTCAAAGATGGTCTTAAGCATTATGAAACACTGGAAAATGCAAAATATTTCTCGAATATGAACCTTTTTATCCTGCATTGCATTTTCTGGTATCTTGATTAGAATAGTAAAGAGAAAGCAAACAACAAAACCATTAACTGTAGGTCCCCAGCCAAAGAAACATCTGCCATGTAATTGTCAAGAAATGTTCTTTTTTCCAATTTCTTTCTAGGAAAAGTATAACTAAAACAATGTTCAAATGTATCTTTATCTGGTTTACCAACCCATTGCCTTCTCTTTTATGTCAAAATAACTCACTTCTTCCAAGATACCCACAAGTGAATTAATAATGGTCCCCAGATTAGTTTTTTTAAATGTCCTTGTTTCTCTGCTGACATTAGTACAACAAAAACCTCCCAAGATCCACAAAGATTTTCCTGGAAAGAGTAACCGCAAGACTTGATTGCTGAAAACCCCAGGCTCCTTCCATCATTTGTGAAATTTAAATTCTGATTTTTCTGGGTCAGATAATAAATCTTTCTATGTTTTTTATAATGCAAGTATCACACTCCTCTTAATGTACCAAGTACTTAACTAAAGATATAAGAAAACTTGTGAGATAAGGAAATCTTCCTGAATTTGTTACAATATACACTCACAAACAAGTGACGTCTAGACCAAAGGTTTTTAATTTCAGTCATTATATTCTGAAATAAACATTTTTATTTTTAGGAGTCAGTAAGAAACTGCCAATAAAAGTCTATGGTTCCATCAGACAAGCAATCTGAACCATAAAGCATAATAGATTTTGCACTTTCCTGCATTTAGACTTTACACCTTTCTTTTTGGTTGATCTACATGATCAGCTTAGAGGAATTGCTAATAAAAATATTGATTGCTGCAACGTGCCTTATTTTTCATTTATTTTGCTGACAAGATTTTGTGACCCATCTGTTAGGACTTCATAAGACACCAATTGCAAGCCTCCAATTAAGCACTGGCAATAAGCCTCTTCCAGCTGCCTTCCAGTTGTCTATACAGTTAATGAAGAAAAATGTCCATGGTCACCAGGCCATGTGCTGGAGCCTGCTAAAATTATAAAGCATTAGGCACATGAAAAGCACAGCATCAGCGTTTCATTTTTAAGCATTTGTTTTCAAATGCGCTTGCATATGTGTGTGCGTGCGTGTGCATGCACGCTTATGAGAGAGACAGGAAAAATAAGATTTGCCTGCTAGAAACCATAATCCAATATTAAATCATCTAAGCTTTTAGCACTGTCAGCTGGTAGTTTGCCTGCATTAGGATTTCACATTTAGACCAAAAAGGATTGAGCATAATTATTACCAGTATGTTTGTGCATGGGCGACTGGTGCCTCCTGATGATTCGGGGGGAGCACCAGCAGCTAATTGCCAACTGGGATGGGGGGGTCCCCTAGCAGGTGATAGCCCACCCCAGAAGCACTAGCAGCAAAAAAGAAGTGCTACTGGTGCTTCTCAAGGGGGGGCACCAACCACGGCTCCCTGCCCCCCACTCGCCCTCGTCAGCTGGGAAATCTCGGGGGGGGCATGTGCCCCACCCGTACCCCCTTTATGCATCACCTATATGCTTGCAATTACACTATTAAATTTACTCTTAACATTATTAGGGTTTTCCCATCTTCCACTTATTTTATACCTTCATCTAAAAAAATGCCATGGTGCCATTTGCTGCCTGATGTTTCAGAGTCTTGGTGCATGTCATATAGGCCACATTATATAAATTATGATATCTGATTATTTTATGGCATTTCTTTTTTTAAATCAAGATGAAGGTTTGCAGAAACAATTAGTCTTTAAAGCTCAAACAGGTAGGATATAAGCACATGTAAAAACATCTAAATACTTTTCTTTCCAAGGGACTCTTGTTCCTTTGCTGTGCCAAGCAGCACTGCATTATATATATATATATATATATATAAAATGTAATACTTCCAATGTGATTACTCCACTACTGTGTGTTTGAGCATAAATATTCATTTTATACACCATACATATTAGGGCTGCGCGAAGCTTCAGTCACTGATTCGATTAGGCGGAAATTTGGCCCGATTCAGTGGCTGAATCTCTGAGTCCAAATCAAATCAGAAGACCTTTTAATCTCTCCAAATTGAATTGGAACCCTCTGAATTGATTCAGAGAGATTTGATGATTTGGACATAGGCACAGCTTTAAAAGGTTTTTCTATATATTTCGGGTTATCAGGAGGCTTGTGAATGCTGAGATGCTGGGGTAGATGTAGCATCCAACGGGAGTGTGTGTGGGGGGTCCCCAGAGTGGCAGACTTAGAAGTGGCCCAGAAACACTTCCAGTCCTCTTTCAGGTCTGCTGTAGAGTGTGGGTGGAAACCCTCCATCCCCTGGCTTGGCAACTGGTGCCTCTTGGGTCAGGGGATCACTGGTGGTCCCCTCGAGGCCAATCATTGAGCCAGGGAGGGGTGTGCGTGTGTGCGTTTGGGGGGGGGGG
>JAGPOW010000645.1:767313-785104 GCA_030014935.1 Caiman crocodilus | reverse complement strand
GGGGGGGGGGGCAGCGGACCTGGAAGTGGACCAGAAGTACTTTTGGTCCACTTCTGGATCTGCCGCCAAGCATGCGGGGGTGCCCTTCACACTCCTGTGGGATGCTCCATCCACCCCACCAATTCAACATTCATGAGCTGTGCCTGGTACCTAGAAGGTATGTAGAAAAAAATATTTAAAGCTGTGTCTATGGATGAATATCTGATTCTCTGAATCAGCATCCAATCTTCAGATTCAGATTCGACAAAATCACATAGGCACAGTGATCCAAATCAATTAATTGAATCTCTGTGTCCTAATTCGAGCCAAATCCGAATCCAAACTGAATACAGCCCATTTCATACACCCCCTAGTACACATACATATTTATTTATAAATTGATTTCTTGTATGGTTGTGTACTAAAATTTTGAAGTTTGTCCCACTCCTCAAAAAGCTCTAAGATTTAAGGGACCTCACTACATTTCTTTAGAGTGGTTTTAACAAAACATATTGTGGCATTTATTTCATATTTCACAATATTATAAATAAATCAAAATATTATTGTTAAATATTCATGTTGTGCTTGTACCAAGATGCACAACCCGATAAAGGCACTTTGCAATTTCCTGATCAATAGTTTGACTCATAAGCATAGGTTTAAATAAATTTACAGTTTTCAAACCAAATTATTATATTTATAATGCATTTTCCCTTTATGTTACTTGTATTCATGTTGTTGCAAATTTGTCACCAGAAATAGTATACAGATTTATTGGAGGAAATAAAGAGATGAAAAATTAATGGAATTACAATATTTTCTTCTTTACCTCATTCCTACCCATCTGAGGAAAAGACTCAGATTTTCAATTTATATATTCACACATTTATGTGCATCTGTATATATTCAGAACCTGAGTCCACATGCCCTGGACCCTTATGATGTTAGTAAAATTGTTTTAAACAATATCAAACTTCTTTAATATATTATGGGTCAAATAAACGTGTGGATCTTGTGAGGTTATGAATACACTGAGAAACAGAAGGCAATAACCAAATACTAGCAAATTATTTATTAATAAAGTCATTTTGGACCAGCTAAACCAAACTCAGCACTTTCATTTGCAAAAGTATTCATGAAATAGCTTTTCATTTCCTATTCATCTGGCTCTATATAAAAAAGAATCTGTAGTACTGAGGTCACTGCAGCATAGACATAAAATCTATATTACAAACAATAGTTTAGACTTGCTAGTAAATCATAACATGAGACACATCCGGAACTAGCAACCAGATTTTGATCACATTGCATACACTTCTATTATCTAACTACATTTATGTTGAAGACATATAGTAACAGAGTTAATAAATTTTTCATAGATGTCAAAAAAGCAAGCTTCTGTTATCTCCCTGTGCATAAAAAAAATTGTGTTTGAAGTCCATCCACATTCTAAATACATATGTGATATGGAAACCGCTCTTCTTGAATTTTAAACTTTCACCATTATTTTCTGTATTATTCACTCGGACTAATATGTAAACTCTGTGACCAAAACACACAATGCTCGCATAATTCTCACTTTCTGGCTTTATTTGTAAATGCTGTCCTACGTTCATAAACTTTTATAACACTAGCTCATAACCAAGAACTTGACTTATCATTTTGTCAGATTGGCATGCTTGCATATCACAGTCTAGAATAAAGTGTTCTTCAAGGTTGGCTGAATTTATTTAATTTCCTGTAACCCCTTTTTAGACCTTTTTTGCTTTTTGGCAGCCTTTCAATAAAAAGTTATTCCAGTTTCAGTCAAAGAGAATGTAAAAATACACAAGATATACTGAGACACAGCAAAGGGAAAAGGAGCCAGTGATATTATACATGTTAATAGAATTGATCAAAAGTCAGATTTTGCTATTGCATAGGAAATATTCCAAAGTTTGACGGGAAAGTTTATTCTAGTGCAGAACAAACAGAAATTTAAAATTTCCCATTGGTCTAAAAATCTGAAACAAAATCCATTTGCTTTAATTAAAATGTTTCCTTTTGAAAATGAAATAAAGCCAAGAAACTCAAAGCTCCAATTTGTCTGATTCAGGTATGCATGCTGAAGCAGTGAACCCAATAACTCTTAGAGCGATGGCTCTGTGAACAACTCCTAGGGAACAGAGAGCCAAGCTTTGTTCCCTGTGCTTCTAAGCCCTCAAATTTAAAGTTAGGAGCCAAGAAAGTCCAGAGGCTCTAGTCCTTCCAGAGCCACCAGCCTCAATTCTGCACCAGGTAGCCTGTGGTCCTAAACCATAGGGCAATCTACCTAGTGGGCCTGCCCCTGAGTTACAGACCCAAAAAGATTCAGCTGCTTTGTCATCTGCTTGGCAACCTGGAAGAAGGCTAGACAGAAACACTTTGTTTCCATTGGAAAATTTGGGTATCTTTACACATGCTCTGGGGAGGGGGTAGAGAGCCACTCTAATTAAAATGCCTGCAGAATCTTGTGTGTTCAGCAACCCCTTCTTCAAAATGGTGGCAGGAATGCTTTAACTAAAGCTCACTCAATGAATATACTGCAGAAGATCTTGGCTAGTTTCTCTGTAAGGCCGTGACCACCTGATTTGTAGACCTCCACTAGAATTGTGTTGGCTCCAGGAGCTTTGCCACTAGATATTTGTTGTGTGGCCTTTTGGACTTCTGTGATGGTAGGTGAAGCCGCAAGTAAGGTGTTGGTGGTGATCTGAGGCAGCATATGGCATCCATGTTGACAGAGGAGGTCTGATTGAGGATGGTGCTGAAGTGTTCAGCCCATCTGTGGAGGATCTGGGCCTTGTCAGTTAACAGCATGGTCTCAGCCCATTTGAAAACCAAAGTAGGAATGTACAGTCCTTAAAGGACTAGAATTAACTGTACAATATAAAAAAATGTATTTATTTAAAAGGTAGATAACAAAATAAAAGCACAATATTATTTTTAATGAGCTCTCTCTCTAAAATCTAAACTTTCTGAAAGACCAGATTTACTCAAATATAGGATGACCCCAATTATAAAATGACTCCCCCACCATCCCCCAACAATTAGATTCTCTATTTGGAAAGTGTATAAATTCATTATAATTTTCTAGGTATAGAATCTAATTATTGGAGACTTGCCTTGATTTTAGCCCCATTCCACTGCTATGGCATGGAAAATAAATTCAGAGGTGGTGCCCTTGTCTTTTGCCCGTACAACTACTATCTCCCTGCTTCCCCTTTCCCCTCTCCCCTACTGTCAGACCTTGCTCTCCCTGAGCACATGGAAGTGAGGGGCAAATTTGAAAATACTGACAGATTAATTTTATTTATTTATTTGAAACTGATGAAAGTTTTAGCAGATGTACTCTACAAACATACTTATATGGAGTACAGACTATGCATGATATTAGTCCAGAGCCAAAAGGCTCATGATTTACAATGCAGTTGAAAGTCAACAATGTTTGAAGCTATGGTGGCCTCATAGCTCAGCACTGTCAAGTATGTGCGTGTACTTCATAACCCTGCCCCACAAAGGATTCATGTGCCAATTAGCCCACCACTTATGACTGGAATTGGGTACTCTTGTCATGAGTACCCATGACACTCCTCCAAAAATTGATATGCAGATGTGGTACAGGGCAACTTCATAGAAGGCACTGATAATATGTGACAGACTGAGAGAAAACATGGTAGAAGGATACTGGATAAACTCTTTGGAACCCATTTTATGATATTTACCTGCAATATAAGGCTGGTAAAGAAACAGGGATCATTGGAAATTGGGAAGAAAAGCATGGCTTAGTTGTGGGAGAGAAGAGGAAGTAGAAATGTATTAAATGTAGTGGATCATCATGACCTAAAAGAGTGCTGAGAGAGACTGAGCACAATGGACGCTACCATATATCTTATTCAAATGGGCTGCAATAACCTATCCTTGTGGTAGGTTCCCATCAGCACTGGAAGCCTGATCTACACCTTAAAGGCAGAGAAGGGGATCAACAGAGTTTTGGGTGTCAAGAGTGGAGGAGGAAGACCAAAATCTCTAAACAATGGCAGGAGCAAGTAAACATGAGGTGGAAGAGGAGTGGAAGAGAGGAAATGAAGAACTGGAGGAGACAGAAGGAGAGTGAAAGAAGGTGGAGAAGGAAGGAACAAAGAAGGTGGCAGTAGGAACAATGGTAGAGACAGCAACAAGAGTGATGATGTGAGAAGGAGACAGGAGCAGAGGAAAATGGGAGACAAAGTGAGAGCAGCAGGGGAAGATCCAGGAAGCAGAGGATGGAGGGAACGTGACAGCAAGCTGGCCCACCTGGATTGGCATGGTGGGAAAACATGGAAGAGGTATCAAGAGACGCTAGAGAAGAGTGAAGGCTGTGGACAAAGGCTACTTTAACTGATGATGGGAGGTAGAGAGGATCAATGAACAGATATGATTTCCTGGAGAGGTATTGTTTGGAGGTGCAGGCACAGCATCTCACCAGCCTCATTGCTTTCTTGAACTGAAAAACTTGGGAATTGGCTTACTGGAATAAAGAAAGGTCGGAGAACTTTTGGAAATAAGCAGAGAAATGTGGGAGAGGGATTAAAGGGAAAAAGTTCATAACAGGGGAAATGTCAAGCGGAAGAGTGATTATAATTCAAATGTACATGGATTTACTAAAGATAGATCAGGATGGACTGGGGTTTTATAACATACCAGGGACAACCAAAACAGTGTATCAAATGAGGAAAGATGCGTTCAAGTCAGCAGGTCCGAATGAGCTCCATCTGAGGGTACTGAAGGCACTGGCTGATGTCATTGCGCAGCCACTGGCAGGAATATTTAAACACTCATGGTGCACGGTCCACGTCCTGGAGGACTAGAAAAGGGCCAGTATGGTCCTCATTTTCAAGAAGGGGAGGAAGGAGGACCCAGGCAACTATAGATCAGTCAGTCTCACCTCCATCGTAGGCAAAGTCTTTGAAAAAATTATTAAGGCTCACATTTGTGAGAGCCCAGCAGGAAAAATTATGCTGAAGGGAAACCAGCACGAGTTCGTAGCAGGCAGATCATGCCTGACTAATATAGTTTCTTTCTATGACCAGGTTACAAAACACCTGGATGCAGAAGTAGGGCTTGATGTCATTTACATAGACTTCAGGAAGGCCTTCGATATGGTATCCCACCCCATACTGGTGAACAAGTTAAGAGGCTGTGACTTAGTAGGCTGGGGCACGTGACTTCTGAGATGAAGCTGACGGAACTGCGCTTATTTAGTCTTGGGAAGAGAAGGCAGAGGGGATTTAGTAGCAGCCTTCAACTACCTGACATGGGGTTCAAAAGAGGATGGAGCTGCTAGACTGTTCTCACTGGTGGCAGATGACAGAACAAAGAGCAATGGCCTCAAGTTGCAGAAAGGGAAGTTTCTGTTAGATAGTACAAAGAATTTTCTCACTAGGAACGAGTAAAACACTGGAACAGGTTACCCAGAGAGACTGTGGATTCTCCATCTTTGGAGGTTTTTAAGAGCCAGCTAGGCAAAGCCTTTGCTGGGACATTGTAGTTGGAGATGGCCCTGCTTTGAGCAAGGGGGCTGGACTAGATGACCTCCTGTGGTCCCTCCCAACCCTAATTTTCCATGATTCTATCATTCTAAGAAGAAAATACATGGCAATCAAGTATGTGCAGTATCAGGTAGAATAATGTACAAAGTGATCAGAGTGATCACAGATCCACTGTCCCACATCCGAGAGAGGAAAACAAACACAATTATAGAAAAACTAGATTTAGCATATGACAGACTAGATCATACTTACATATTTGAGGTGCTATGAAAAATGGGGTTCCCAGATAAATTTTTATACTGTATTGTATAAGGTTATTCACAGTTTCACTGTGCTTAGGGTCAGAAGGGTCCTAAACAGATCATCAGGTCTGACTCCCTGCCATAGGCAGGGGTCATAACACCCCAGCCAAATATCTGTCCAGCCTCCAGTTGAAGACCCCAAGGTAGACAGAGCACCACCTCACTTGGGTCCAGTCCAGAACCTGGCAGGACTAACTATAAAGTAATGTCCCCGGATGTTCAGCCTGAACCGTCCCTCTAGTAATTTGTGGCTGCTATTCCTAGAAACCCTGGTGGTGCCCAGGAGAACAGAGCCTCACCCAATTCCCTCTGGTCCCCTCTTGTGAGTTTGTAAATGGCCACCAGATCTCCTCTCAGCTTCACTTGTGGAGGCTGAATAAATTCAGGCCCTTCAGCCTCCCTTCGTAGGCCCTGGTCTGCTTTCCCCTGACCATGTGAGTGTCCCTCTGAACCCTCTCAATGCCAGCCATATCCCTCTTGATGTGCCCAGAACTGGACTCAGTAATCCAACTGCGGCCTGACCAATGCCACAGAGGGGAAGGATTACCTCCCTGGACCTGCTTGTGATGCATCTATAGATGCATGACAAGGTGCAGTTAGCCTTACTGAAACCTTCCTTGCATTGGTGACTCATGTTCATCCTGGAGTTAACAATGATTCCAAGATTCCTTTCTGCCCCCGTGTTGACAAGAGGGGTATTCCCCAGCCTATAGGTGTGTTGCTGGTTCCTTCTCCCTAGATGCAGTACCCTGCATTTGTTTGTGTTGAATTCCACCCTATTCTTATCTGCCCATCTCTGTAACCTGTCTAGATCTAGCTGGATTCTGTTCCTCCCCTCCAGTGCGCCCACCTCACCCCACATCTTGGTGTTGTCAGACAATTTGGACAGCATGCCTTCCACACCCACATCCAGATCACTGATAAAGATGTTGAACAGTACAGGCCCCAGGAACGAGCCCTGGGGGACTCCACTGCCCACATCTCTCCAGGTTGAAAATGACCCATCCACCACCACTCTCTGGGTGTGACCATCTAGCCAATTTGCCATCCATCTGACTGTGTAGGCATTAATGCCACAGTCAACTAGTTTTGTTAAAAGAATGTGGTGGGAAACAGTGTCAAAGACCTTTCTAAAGTCCAGGAAGATGACATCCACCTTCATGCCCTCCATCCAGGGACTTTGTAACCTGATCATAGAAGGAAATCAGGTTAATCAGGAAGGATCTGCACTCAATGAACCCATGCTGAATGCCCCTGAGCATTACCTCCCTTGCTGGGCCCTTGCAGATGTGCTCCTTGATGATTTTCTCAAAGGTCTTCCCAAGGACCAAGGTTAGGCTGACTGGCCTATAGTTGCTGGGGTCCTCCTTTCTCCCCTTCTTGTAAATGGGGAACACGTTGGACTTTTTCCAAACCTCCCGTACCTGGCCAGAGCCCCATGAGCACTCATATAGTCATGCCAGGGGCTCTGCTATGACCCCCGAAATTCCCTCAGCACCCTTGGGTGAAGACCATCTGGACCTACTGATTTAAACATGTCCAGCCCCTCCAAAAGATCCCTAACTAGGTCATCCTTGACCCTAGGCATAGTGGTGCCTCCCCTGGGTCCTTCCATAATCCTAGTGGGGAAAATGTCCCGGTTCCTGTCCAGGAATATGGAGGCAAATAATTCATTAGAGATCAGCTTTTTATTTGCTGCAATCATCAGATTGCCAAGCCTGTCCTGTAGGGGATCCACATTACCTGGTGCCTTCTGCTTACTCCCTGTGTATTTGAAAAAGGACTTTTTTTATCCTTAATTCTGATTGCTAGCCCTATCTCCATCTCTGCCTTGGCCTTCCTAAGGCCTCCCTGCAGTCATGAACAATGGAAGTATAATCCTCCTTTGTGATAGCCCCTTCTTACCACTGTTTGTATGCCTCATTTTTTGTCCCCAGGCAATCCTGGATTCCTTTGCCAAGCCATGGGGTTTTTTTCATACTCCTGCCCCATTTGGTGCTCATTGGGACTGACTCTTTGAGCTCAGAGGATCGTCTCCTTGAGGAACAACCACCTGTCTTGGACTCCCATCTCATTGAGGCTCTGAGAACCCCAATGCCTTTCCTACTATCGTCTTAGTTCGTTGAAGTCAGCCTCCTAAAGTTGACGACTTTTGCCTACTACTTGCTTTCACCACCCTGCACTGGATAGTAAATTCCAGCAGGCGATATCAGTGTCACCCAGGTGGTCAAGTACCCACAGGCCCCTTACCAGGTTGTCATCTGCGGCAAGGACCAAGTCCAGCAAGGCATTTCCCCTGGTTGGACTATCACCTTCTGGGTTACATGGAGGTCCTGGATCTGGCTTGGAACCTACATGAGCAGTCAGACCTGGCTGACTGCTCCTCCCAGCAGATGTCTGGGTGATTTAGATCACCCATGACGTCCACATCCCATTGACTTTACAGCTTGCATGAGCCGACCTGAGAATTCCAGGCCCAGCTTGTCCCCTGGTGAGGCCGTATGTAGTAAACACCCACTATCAAGTCCTTTTCCCCATGACCCCCTTGCATTCTTACTGTGATATAGAGAAGTGGAAAGTCAAATCCAAATTAATAGGCACCTAAGCAGGGAGTTTAAAATCCATGCAGGGGTGAGACAAGGATGCCCTCTGTCACCACTACTATTTTTGTAAGGCATTATCACAAAGAATAAAAAGACAAAATCATAAGTGGAATAAAAGTTACCAGGAGGGGATGGGGTAAAATGTGCATAATATATGGATGATATAAATGTAGTAGTTTGAGATAGAGTTTCAATGGTAAGGGTGCTCAGACGCACATCAGAGTATCATGCATCAGAGAAGCAATGGGAGCTGAACTAAATAGATTGAAAAGCATGACACTGGAAGGGGGAAACTGGAGGGATACCAGTGGATGCCAAAGCAAAAGGTAATACAGCATGAGAAAAGGTCACAGCAAGACTACAGCAAATAATTTGGTTATAGTCCAGAAGGACAGTGTCCTTTGCCAGAAAAATGGTGGCAGTTAAGAATGTGCTACTGCCAATTATTCTATATATGGGAATTGTATTGCCACCGATGTGGCAGCAGATAGCAAAAGTAGAGAGGAAAATGTGTGTGTTCTTCTGGAATGCCAAAAGAGAAAAGTTTGCTAAAGCTGAACTGTACAAAGCAAGAGAGATGGGGCTGCCAGACTTGGCATTATGCATCTATGCAAAATATGTAAGCACAATATGCAAGGTGGTAATGGAGGGAGGGGGAAAAGCAGTGTGTATCGCCTGTTTTCACACATCTGTAATTTTGAGGAAATGGGGAGTATATCAGATCTCTTCTTTGAAGAGTCCATGGGCATGGCAGTCACTAATTCATTACATTAGGACCCAAGAATTCGAGAAGAGGTACAAAATAGGGAAGGTAGGGCTAGAGTTCCTGAAGGATCATAGCAAACTGATGAAAGCCGTAAGGGAGAGAGACACGACGGTGCCAGTGGGAAACATCACAGAAGGACGGGTGAAGGTATGGGAAACAATGGTGGGTAAGCAACTAGAGGGTGAACATGCTGATCTAGTGTGCATGGTTGTAAGAAATATCTTTCCAGTGAGAGAAGTGAAACACAGATGGGGCTTGACAAGCTCATCAAGGTGCCCAAGGGGGAGGTGCCAGGAAAAAGAAACAGTGGGACGCGTTTTGGGAATGTACATATGCAAAACAGGTGTGGGAAAGTGTCTGCTGCTTTCTGAGCATCACCAAAATAAACTTGTCATTAGTGTGGGAGACGGTATTATATGGAATCATACCAAAGGGACCAGAAGAAATTTTATTAAGAACATTATTAGCTTGTGTTAAAACTAGTTTATGGAAAGTAAGAAGCTACTGTTGTTTAAGGGGGTGGCATTCACCGAAAGAGAGTGCCTGGAGCTGGGGCTGCATGAACTGAAACACTATACTGACTTGAACAAGGAAGAGATGAGAGAGGAAGAGGCAGAGAAGGTGTGGAGGAAAAAGGACTGGACACTTGTTTCACTAAATCAATAGAGAAGACTGATGGCAGGGGCTTAGATAACTTAGGTGGTTACTTAGGTAACGGGTTTTTTTCATGCGGTTCGGTATGGAAAAAAAAAAAAAGACTTCTGTAAGGTACAAAATTGCCCTTCACTTAAGTCTGGCATGTTATTTGCATAATGTCACATCTCCAGGCAGATTTCTCTGGAAAAAAAAAAATTAACTTTAAAAATTTACATATAACTTGCTAGGAATGATAAAAGACTTATTTGGCAGCATCCAATCCTAGGAGTGCCTCACTCTACCAGAACTACAGCCAATATGAGGGGTAGGAAACTCACAAGAAAGCATAGCTGCTGCTAATCTGAGTTTATTAAACCTGTTTGTGAAATAATGTGGACGATCACCAGTTATAAAAGGAAAACACTGATCAATATTTCAATTAAATTTTAGAATATTCCTGGCTGCCCAAAGAATCTATTATATGGCCAAAATACTTTTATAGGCCTCTTTCAGTAGCATTACACTTCCTAGGTGAGCACAATCTTTCAACTTGTAGCTTTTTTTCCTTGATTGAAGAACTGAGTTAACATAACAGAAGACATTGATTTTTGTAAATACGGAAGGCGGAATTGAGAGGTCAATGAATTTAGTTAAGCCAATCAAGTCACTAGACTAACAAACTGGAAAACAGTAAACAGAAAACTCCAACTTTGGTAAGAATCACTGAGGGAAAGAGAGAGAGAGAGAGAGAGAGAGAGAGAGAGAGAGAGAGAGAGAGAGAGAGAGAGAGAGAGAGAGAGAGAGAGAGAACATCCATAATCTACCTATCCTAATAATAGGGATACACGTGACAAGAGAAAGGGTAGGTTCTAAAACCTGCACTGATTGCACAGTATGGCTTATGAGTAAGTATGTGGCTAAGTAGGAATTAAATCAGCAAAAAGCCCCAAAACAAACTCCCACCCCGACCACTGCTCCAGGTTCCAACCCAAAAACACAATACAAGCATTTGGAGTCTTTTAATTTACTTGAGTAGAATTTGGAACAGGCCCTTAAAAATGTATCCAAAATATCACACCCAAGCTTTTGCCGTTGAACTCTTCTGAAATGCAATGTCATACGTTTTAAACATTTTTGACCAAGTTCTTCCTGCAGACATACGCTTGTACCTCCTATATATGTCTGCAAGAACCTCACAGAGAAATACAAATGCAGAATCTCTCAAAAAAAAGTGATAAAATTGGCCAACATTAGACAAGAATCTGTACTGTGTATTCAAAACTGGCACCCTATACACAGCTATGATGGAGGTGCATCTTCAGTAAACATTTTTGATGACTTGGCTCCAGATGCTTTGATTATCTTTGGCCACGTGTAGATGAAATGAGAGGCACGTGGGCATAACACTCTAAAGCGAGCTAAAAACTTTGCACTGTTTTAATGGTGCCAGTGTTTGCACACGTCCGTGGCGAATTGCTCATTAATTCCAGCCACTATAGGAAATCTGGTGGCATAATGGGCCTTAAATGACTTGGGGCACAGCAAACTGAAACTCCTTCAAGGAGATTTTGGTTTGCTGCCCCTACAGCCATGAAATGAAGCACCAGGCTCTGTGCAGCTCCACAGCTCTGCAGGCAGCCCGGCAGCCGCTCAGGAAAGCAGCTCCTCCCAAGAAAAGTGGCAAGCCTGATCTTTTTTATTCTCTTCCCCTGGAGCCTGCCTGACTACCTGAGCTGTGCAGGGGCCTAGTGCTTCCCTCTGGGCTGTGGGGGCCCCCAGGACTGCTTGAGCCAGCTGCCTGTGGGTGGGGGCCACAGCTGTCACAGAGAGAAGCACCAGCCTCCTCTACAGCCCAGGGACCACTCTGCCAACTGGCAGCTTGTCTTCCTCTCCTCTCCTCTCCGGAGAGGCAGGTAAGTCAGTGGGGTACGTGCATGAAACAGGGGTTTAATCAGCAAAGTAAAGCAGTGTTTTTTTTAAAACCCACAGCTTCAGTTTAGAGCCCCCGTTTTGTCTACACACAGCCTTCGGGTTTAAAACAGTTTGCTCTTTGCTCTCTTTGTTCTTTCAAATAAGTGAAAGACATGCTTGGCTCACTGCTGCCATTTACTCTTAGCATGACAAAAAGAAAAACAATTTTGAACTTGTTGAAATTGAAACAAGATCTATTTTTAGGCAGAATTATTTTTGTTTGTTTAAGTATCTACTAGAAGAAAAGTTCTGCAAAAATGATTTGGCAGTAAATCTTTTCAAATGATTCGTCAGGGGTTTTGGTTTTTTATTATGTTTGCTTTCAGAGGTTGCTATAGAAAAAGATAAACAGGTCATGTGGAAAATTATTCCACAAGTAAAATAAAACATTAAGATAATGACATAATATGTTTAAGTAAATTAGAAATCTGAAGTAGCAAGGCAATCTCTCACAGCGTCTATATGAGTCAGTACGCAGAGGTAAAATCAGATAAAGGGAAAGGAGCATGCAATTTAGGTGGACCAGATTTCAAAATTAAAAACAGACAAGATTTTACTCACTTTAAAATTGATTTTAAATGAATCCCTCCCTCTCCTTTTACCTGACGGTCATAAGTGCTTTGTGCATTTTAGTCCCCATTATGTTTTATCTCATTAAAGGTCTTTCAAGAATATTAAATACCAGAAGCCAACAGAATTTACCCCAGCTGAGTATCAATCTTCTCTAGTATTGTTTCCTCTTTTCTTCTACCCAGACTCTCAAAATCCAACAAAGCTTTGTTCCCTACTTTTCTAATCTGTGAAATAAAAATCCTTTTGGGATTCAACAGAGCTTAAGGATGTGTGTATACTATTTCCTGGGTTCTCTTGGGAGTGTTATTCTTGACATGCTTCCCTATCCAATCCTGCCAAACCCAGAAATGAAATAGTGAAATTCATAACAAGGTGGGAGCAAGCTGCTCTTAGGAAGACCTGTGATGGGAAAATTCAGGCAGTGCTGATAAAGATTAGGTGAGTCAGGCAAGAATCCCAACCCTTGTGGGGTTTGTGCAAGACCATTTTTCCCCCAATAAACCATGTTTGCTGCCTAATCCAGTACAAAATGAAATGGCTGTTTCTGGCAGTACTAGTCAGAAAGAAGTCTGCACATAGAGTAAACTCCATCTGCAGACAGCTGGATTGACTAAGCCTGTGTTCAGACATTTGGGCAGGTTAGGGGGAGGTTAGATCGGGTTAAAAATGGCCACCTAATCTAAAGTCAGTCGGGATGAGGAGGCTAGCAGGGGAGATGGAGAGACTGGGGGGCAAGCAGATTGCAGTGGGTAATGGGTGGGTCCACAGAGGAATTGGGGAAGCAAGCAGTGTCTCTGGATTAATTGGGGTATCGGGGATATAGGAGGGGTCTGCGAGCAGATCAGAGGATCAGTGGGGCAGGTGACATACATGGGGAGAGGATGAGGGGGCTATCAGGGTCCACAGGTGCCTTGGGGACTCTATTCCCCACTGACCAGCCTTTTAACCCCTAGCTGAACAATACTCCTGTCAAACCCCCCATCCTACCCACCCCTTCACCCACCTTGACTTACTTGTTCAGCTCCTGGCACCAGTGAATGCCAGTAAAAGTGGCAGTGGGAACAGCTTGCAGGATGCAGGGTTTGGGGAGGGGGGGCAGGGATAGGGAGCCTAAAAATAACTCCAGGAGTGTGGAAAAAAGTGCAACCCTGGGGCTGGGGCTGCTGGCAGGGCTTTCTTAGCTTTGGAGCTGGGCTTGGAATTGTACAGAAGTTTGGGACAGTTAGATTGGTCTGGCCAACCCAATCTAAGTCAAGTGTAGCTAGGAGGTAGGGTTAAGATCATATCGGGTTGTCCATTATGGGTTCATCTAATTGACCTGAACTTTTGTACAGTTTGCGATTAGCTCCACTTAACTGGGTGAACTAAGATTGGGTGGCAATTTCTAACCTGATCTAACTTGACCATAACCTCCCTGACTGTCTGTACACACCCTAAATTATGCAGCTTTGTATACCTTGTAAAGAGAGGGAAAAGGCTACTTGTTACTTTACTTCATCAACCTACCAGATACAATAATAATAATCATGGACTAAATATAGACACTGGATTTATGGCCTTCCTGACATCTCCTTCTCCGGGTATCTCTCCACTATTTACCTGCTACGTTTATCCTGTCTCTCACCCACTGACTCCTCAATTTATACCTCCATTGACTGCCTTTCTTGCATGTATACCAGCCTCTGGCTTCTTTACTCTGTATTCCATCCAGGAAGAGTGCGCGTGCGCGCACACGCACACACACCCCAACTGCAGATGCTTCCTCATCTTGATGAAGGGTTTTTAAACCTAAAAGCTTGCTAAGAAATGTTTTTTCCAACTATTTAAGTTGGTCTAATACAAGACATCAGATTCACCCAAAGAACCTGGTCTGCGTTACTACAAAAAAGAATTAGAATATTATAGTATGAGTTAACTTATGCAAATCTTCAGCAATCCCTTGCAGTCAAGGATGATGGTCTTCCACGACTGTATTATCTGTGCATCTGAACATGACTGATCAGGCCTATCTGGGATCAACAGACCCTACTGCAACTCAGAGGTGTGTTTGTGTGTGGGGTGGGTGGCTCTGAATTCTTGATTTGGTCCATGACACTGTTTCTGCTGCTCCTGCTTTTCCACTTGCTTTAGGAGTCTGGAGTTGGACATCCAGATGATGTAGCCAGCCCAGTGAAGTTGATTTTGGATGATCATTGTCTGCTCATTCCCTCCTTGTCATGGTGTTTTCTTGTGAGAGGATACTAATGTTGGTGCATCTATCTTCCCACTGGATTCAAAGGACCTAGTCCTCCTGCTATCTAGCATCAACCCAGACATAGTGTGGCTCACTGAAATGTGATGGGACCCAGTGCATGACTGGGCAGTGAATATCAAGGGCTACAGGTTCTACAGGAAAGATAGGACAGGTGAGAAAGGTGGGGGTGTGGCACTATGTCAAGGAGCAACACACGTTCACAATGTGTATCACTGGGTCAGAGGAGGAGCAAACGGAAGTGCTCTGGGTTAGAGTACAAAGGGGTTGGGGAGAAAGGGACTTAACATTGGGGTCTACTATAGACCACCCAACCAAGGACAAGATCAAGACCAGGAATTCCTACGTCAGTTCAGGGAGATAGTTAGGTCCAAGGATGTGGTGGTCATGGGTGACCTAAACTTGCCAGACATCTGCTGGGAAGAGCAGTCCGCCAAGTCTGACCACTCATGCAGGTTCTTAACTGACATACAGGACCTAAATCTAACCCAGGAGGTACACAGCCCCATCAGAGGCAATGCTTTGTTGGATTTGGTTCTGGCCACGGGCAATGACCTGGTAAGGGGCTTGCGGGTGCTCGACCACCTAGGTGATAGAGATCGTCATCTGCTGGAATTACTATCCAGCACAAGGTGGCGAAAGCCTCCAGCAAGGCAGCAGCCCTTGACTTCAGGAGGGCAGACTTTAATGAGGTGAGAAGACTAGTGGGGGAAGCACTGAGGTCACAGAGCTGGAGGGAGTTGAGTTTCCAGGAGGAGTGTTCACTCCTTAAGGAGATGATCCTCCAAGCTCAAAAGAAAGTAATTCCTACATGAATCAAAGTGCGCGTGAGGGTGCAAAAGCCCCCATGACTCATCAAAAGCAGCTGGGAACGTCTCCAAACAAAAAAGGAGGCGTACACCTGTTGGAAGAGAGGGGCCATCACAAGCGAGGAGTACACCTCAGTAGCTTGGGAATGTAGGGGGGGGCCCGGTCAGGAAGGCCAAGGCAGAAATGGAGCTGGGACTAGTTAGCCAGATCAAGGACAAGATGTCCTTTTTCAAATATGTAGGGGGGCAAAAGAAGGTGCCAAGTAACATGGGGCCTCTGCAGAACATGCTAGGAAATCTGGTCATCTCACCCAACGGTAAAGATGACATATTCAACAATTTCTGTCTCCAGATTTCTGAGGAGGGACCTGGATATCTCCCCCAATGCCCCCCCCCCCCGAGGACCCTGTGGATAGTACACCCAGGCCTCAGGTTAATGAGGACCTTGTCAGGGAGCTTCTGGAGGGACTAGATGTATTTAAATCCGCAGGTCCTGATGATCTCCACCCCAGAGAGTGCTGAAGGAACAAACAGGGGTCATTGCAGGGCCTCTGCCACAGCTCTATGAACACTCATGGTGCTTGGGCGATATGCCGAAGGGCTGGAAAAGGGCCAATGTGGTCCCCATCTTCAAAAAAGGGAGGAAGGAGGACCCAGGAAACTATAAGCCCATGAGTCTTACTTTGGTCCTAGGGAACCTTTTTGAAAGAAGTATGCTAGCAAGAGTTCAGGAAGGGCCAAAAGGGGAGGTTATGCTCAGGGGCAACCAGCATGGATTCATTAGGGGCAGGCCTTGTCAAACCAACCTGGTAGCCTGCTAAGACCAGGTCACCAAGTCCTTGGATGCAGGTGTTGCAGTGGATATAGTCTTTCTTCAGGACTTCAAGAAGGCCTTCACCATAGTCTCTCACCCCATTCTCAGTAAGAAACTAGGAGACAGTGGTGTTGATGCCTACACAGATGGGCCACTAACTGGCTGGGGCGCTGCACCCAGAGAGTGGTGGCGGTGGACGGGTCTTATTTGACCTGGAGGCATGTGGGCAGTGGGGTTCCTCAGGGCTCGGTCCTCAGACCTGCACCATTCAACATCTTCATCAGTGACTTGGGTGAGGGGGTAGAAAGCACCCTGTTCAAGTTTGCAGATGACACTAAGATGTGAGGGGGGGAGGGAAGTAGGTATGCTACTAGGAAGGAACAGGCTGCAAGTGGATCTAGACAGGTTACAGGGGTGGGCTGATAAGAACAGGACGGCATTCAACACTGACAAGTGCACCTGGGGAGGAAGAATCAGCAGCATACCTACAGATTGAGGAACTCCTTTCTCTCCACTATCAAGACAGAAAAGGATCTTGGAGTCATCATTGAAACCACAATGAACATGGGCCAACAAAGTGGGAATGCAGTCAAGAAGGCCAACCATACCTTGTTGTGCATCCACAGATGCATCTTGAGCAGGTCCAAGGAGGTGATCCTCCCCCTCTACGCCACACTGGTCAGGCTGCAGCTGGAGATGTCCAGATCTGGAGAGGGTCCAAAGGAGGGCTACCCACATGATCAGGGGTCAGCAGGGCAGGCCCTACAGGGAGAGGCTGAGGGACCTGAACCTGTTCAGCCTCCAAAAGAGAAGGCTGAGAGGGGATCTAGTGGCAGTTTACAAACTAGTCAAGGGGGACCAGCAGGAATTGGGAGAATCCCTGTTCCCTGAAGCAATCCTGGGGATTTACAAGAAACAATGGACACAAGCTAGCAGACGGTAGTTTCAGGCTAGACATTTGGAAGTGCTATGTCACTGTCAGGGCAGCTAGGACCTGGAACCAACTTCCAAAAGAAGTGGTGCTACCTCCTACCTTGGGGGTTTTTAGAAGGAGTTTGGACAAACATCTGGCTGGGGTTGTTTGACCCCAGTATTCTTTCCTGCCACAGGAGGGGTCGGACTAGACGATCTCCTCAGGTCCCTTGCGACCCTACCAACTATGAAACTGTGACTTCTCAAGTAGCACTGATGGCACTTATCCAATGACTTGAGGTGTCTGGCTATGTTGTGCTCCATCCCAAGTCTGGATTCGCGCCCAGTATGCAAGAGCCAGTACGAATACCAGGAGTGTGGAAGTTTGAAAGAAAAAAAAAAAATTTATTGCTTGCAATAAAGGTGCAAGGTAGCAAGCACACCGAATATCCTTTCTGGGGTATTTTTATACAGAAGTTTACAAGGTTTCATGAGCGTGCCGTTCAGTGATGGGTTACAAGTGAATGACGCAAGAAGTTCTCTACTGAGCATGTCTCTATACCTGTGTTTAAGCCATGTACCTCATTTACGTACATGTATGTTTCATTAGCATACTTTCTCTCCACCTA
>JAGPOW010000645.1:723103-746857 GCA_030014935.1 Caiman crocodilus | reverse complement strand
CCTTCTTGACTGCCTCCCCACACTGCTGGCTCATGTTCATCGTGGAGTCAACGATGACTCCAAGGTCTTTTTCCGCCTCTGTGCAGGCAAGAGGGAAGTAGCTCACCACCTTCCTGCATTTTGAAATGAGCTGGCTGGTTCTGATGGCACCATCACTGGCAGCCCTGTCCCCCTACAAGGCATCCCTAATTATGAGTTGGAACTTGTGTGCCATACAGCAGATGTCTGCCCAACACCCTGCACCATGCAGTTCATAGCCACCATGATGTCCATTGCTGTGTGGGACCCATGCAACACCTCAGCTTAGAGAAGAGCCCACCAATGGCCTGACTTATGGCACCAGTGCCCAGAGAGGGAGAGGTAAGTATGACCTCCACCCCAGTTGCTCTAGATGTCCGAGGTGAAGTGCAAAGCCATCTATGAATTCACCTTGTGCAGCTCCTCCCCCAAGTATTCCCTGCATGCCTCATACATGGAGTGCACCACCATGCTGCTGAAGGTGGTGTGTGCTGGCACATGGCAGGATGAGGCCACAAGCACCATAAGCCACCTGAACCCTGTTTGCTCAACTAGGGAAAATCACTGGTCATCCAGAGCAAGCATTTCCCTGATGCTCTGGGTGATCTCGCTCACCTTTGCAACACGCCCCACTTTCTGTCACCTTTTCCCCACTATTCCAGGGTGGCCTGACTCTGCTTCTTGGGGATAGGGGCTTTGGAACAAGAGGGCGACTTCTTTCTGGGCACACTTCCACTAGTGCCAGGCTGAGGAGAAGCAAAGGCAAGGGGATGGTGCGTCCCCAGATGCATCAGTATCCCCGTGGTACTGAAGTGTTTCACCTCCTTGCCCTGGCTAGTTTTACATCAGCAGTGCAAGCAGATAGCATATGTGGGATCATCTGCCACCTCAAAATGATCCCACACCACACTACCCCCTCGCTTCTGGGGTGCAGGTGCAGATCCTGCCTGATCCCCCTTCTCAGAGGCACAACAACTGGAGGAGCTGACTCAGATGAACCACTTGCCTTCACAACCTCAATGTCAACCTCCTCCGAACTGTCTTCCAGGGAAGGAGACCTGGCTCTAGGATAACTTGGAGGGAGTGGAGCGCAAACTCAGATTCCTCCTTGGTCCCCAGAATTTATTTTGCTAGGGTGATCAGGTCCTCTTCTTCCAGATCCAGCTCTTCCTCTGGCACTGGAAGGCTCAGGCTGGGAAATGAAATGGGGGTAGAAGAGACTATCATGCTGGTGCTGCTTGTCATGCTGGTGGTGCTGGGGGTTATTATTATGGCTGGTGTTATTGGAGGGGGTGCATGTGTAAGCACTGGTCCCATCTCCTTGCTGCCACTAGCACCAGCAGAAGCCTCATCCCTGCTAGTGCTAGGAAAGAGGATGAATCTAAGTTTGGGGGAGGGGGAACTTACTTACTCTCCCTCTGCCCCCTCTCCCTCCACAGCCAGAAGACCTGACACCTGTCTTTAAAGCATATTTCATATTTTGTGTGCTGGGAAAAAATGTGCATCTGTGTGAGTATGTGCGTAATGTATGTGCAGTGTTTTCCTTCAATAGACAGTGATGAGACACTCCCGGGCAAAGCACTGCTTTGTTTTTGTTTAAAAAGAAACACAAAAATAGGAAGAACAAATAACAGGATTTTGGGGGAAGAAAGAGTTGCAAACAAATGGAGGGTAGGCAAGGGTAAACAGGAAAGGATTGCCTATAACTTGGTAGGAAGGTACTACCAAGCTGCAAGCTTACAGATGCTGCTCCTGCTGCTACATAGATGCAGCTGCAAAATGGTAGAGAACAGTTCACAAACAGCCTTTTATGGTGTTTCTCTGGCCCTCCCCCAGAGCACTGGGATTTGAAGAGAACGTAGAGAGAGGTTGTTGTCACTAGCCCGCTACAGATGTCAATATCAAAGCAGTCCTTTCCCCCACCTCCCCGTCCCTCTCCTTAGCTTCCCTTTCCCTGCAATCCTGCCTCTGAAACAGTCTGAAACATTTTGGATGGATCTGTTTAGTTTCAGAGCTGTTTCAGAGCCTTGCACTTAGTTTCAGATTGGGTGTTTTGGCCACCAAAACATCCAAATCTGAAACAAAATGGCCTCCAAAATTTCACACAGCCCTAGTGGGAGGTTTAGCACCCCTGACCTAAAGGCATAAGTTTGAATGTGGAAATCTATTTCATTGGCTTGGTCCGAGCCATTACTTCTATTAAACAAATTAATGGGAAGCTTCCCTTAGAGGAAATCATCAGTTGTGCAAGGATATTTGTTAATGAAACTAATTAAGGGTAAATAGTGGTAAATACACTACAAATAGTAGAAGAAAGAGAGTTAAATACTTTAGTTCATTCTTTTATTCTTCTTTTATGAACAAGGTCTCATAGCAGAAAGATTTGGGGTTTTTTTTACATAAGTACATCTCTACTTTAGTGTTTTTCTCCTCACCACAAATTATATTGAAAATATATAACCTTCTATAACAGCCAGAAACTCTTCAAGCTGTGCAAAAGTCTATTATTGTTGTTCTTAGAAGCCTCATTCTGACAACTAAGATCCTCCATCTGCTGAAGTCAATGGCAAAACTGGCTTAATAGGAACCCTCATCCTTCGGCTGTTATTGAGTGGATAGACTCACCACTGTTGGCACTCTTCAAGACATGATCGGATAACTTTCTAAAGACATCTTTTCATCAAAGTTCTGAGAAAATGTCTATCATCATGTGTACAAGAGCTTAGTTTAGATGATCGCTGTGTTCTCTTTTGGATTTAGTGTTTATGAATACATGATTAAATGATTTGAGACAAACTAATAGGCTATTAGCACACTCTTGTGGCATGTTTCTATATTATCTCGATCAAGAAAAGGTGGAAAGAGAATTAGAAGGATAAAGAAGGATGTCATTAAAAAAATCTTTGGCTGGTATTCACATATGTGAAAAGGTGTTTTAAGCCTTTAGTGAAAGGCTCTTTAGAAAGAAAGAGCCTCTCACCTCTCTAATAGGCTTTTACCTTTTATGTGTGTGTTATTTAAGCTGTGTGTCATTGCATCTAAAAGGCTATTAATAGCATTCTTTAAAACCACTGGAAAAGGCTTGGTGATAGAAAGGTGTTAATGGATGATGTTCTTAAGCTTTTTATTTTGGCTCACAATACCATGTACACTTTTATATTTTTAGGTTAAATGGCTTAATGCAAACCTGTTGAACACAAAACCAGCTCTTATTCAAATTTAACCTTAATTTATGTATTCAAAAATAGATTTCAGAGCCCATCTTTGGGAACTCATTTTTGCATATCTTAATCAAGTACCTAATACAAATAACTATACTATATCTTTGTGGTTTTGATAATATTTGGCATTGCCTTATCTGCCAATTATTGCAATTGCAGTAATACATATATAAACTGTAAAATCATGTTTATATAAATGATTCAGCTCTTCATCTTTCCAAGATTGAATTGTAATGTGTGTGCAATTGAATTACACACTGTTTCTTCTGAAAGAATAAAAACCACTTTCTTTTTATCTGTCTCTGAACATTTAAAAATCCCATTAGAGAGTGATCAATGAAATTTAATTTATCTGATTGAAACCCGAAACTCATAATCAAACATAAGAAACCACCATATGTCATCTGGTTTTGATGGAAAACCATGTTTCTGCCTATGTCTGTTCAACAACTTGGCTGGGTTCACTACAATATCTGCAAACTGCAGCAAATAAACCATGGTACACCTTTCAGTGGAGATGGAGAGTACTTTGAACTATAGCAAAACTTGGTGAAAGCCATGCTATTTTGTTTTCCTAATGAATATTTCCTACCTTACCAAAATATTTCAATCTGAAAATAAGAGGTTTTTCCCATCTTAAGAAAACCATGCAAGTCCCTCGAAAGGTGCTGCATACATGATATACCAATTCAAGCAAAATGGTAATATCGTTTAGCAAAGGAAGTCATGACTTTGTTTGCACCCTATCAAAGAGCACAGCAGTGAAGCTGGTTTAATTGGCACACTTAATTTAAATTAATGCAAAGCAGTTTAGGGTGAATTTTGTCTTACCTGCACCAAGCTCAAATAACAGAACATTATGTAAAGTAGCAGTTCAAAATAGAGAGAGAAAGGAAGTCATCTCCCAATCCAAGGCAGATTTCAGGGACTTTCAGGGATTTCAGGTTTTAGTATATTCAAACCTCTTCATGTCAGTGGCAAAAAAGCCATGCAGGAGATAATTTCACAGGGTCCAAGATCTGAAATATCTCAGCATAGCTATTCAACTTCTACTCTCCTCATTGCCACTCATCCTGAGGCTGCAATGGTACATGGACCTTTACTGAACACATCAGAGTAACCAGTATCCTGTGCTAAACTCGTGCTACATTAGTACCAGGGCAGATGCACCCCTGTACAACAGTTACAGTTCCTTATCTTCCGAGATCCTGATCCTGCCAATGCAGAGCAAGAAGAATGACTTCAAATCTGTCGTCCTTGATCAATAGATGTTTCTTACTATACAAAATGAAACAGAGTTCCAATGTGAATGATTTAGGAGATACCATGATTCAGGAAATGATGGCCAGGGCACTTACCTGTAACATGTCCGAATCTAAAGTTTCAGTCAAAAATTCCAAGTGGTGGTCTGAACTGAACAGACTAGAACAATAGTACTCAAATTTTTGGTCCTGTGGACAGATGAGTAACACAGGGCTGGTCCATGGGCCACACTGGACCTCATGTGCCAGTATCAGGCTCTGTGTGGCCAGATTGAGCCCCACAAGGCCACAACTGGCTCCACAAACCAGGACTGGTACAGCTTCCCCACATACCAGAATTGGTGCCCTTGTACACTGTGATCAGGCCATAAAGCCCCACAACACACCTGCCCTACACCATGATCAGGTACCAGGAGCCCTACATGCGCCCCATGCACTAGGATGGGGCCCTACAACACCCTGCATACTCAATCCAGAGTGCAAAGCCATGCTAACTATCTGCAGGGTTCCTGATAGGTCTGAATATTTTCAGAACTGTTGGGATCCCTACAAGCCAGATGATATACCTTTGAGGGCTGGATTTGGCCCATAACCTGGTGTTTTAGGACCCCTGAAGTAGGTGATTGAAGTTGTGACTCCTATATCTTCAGTGTCTTACCTACCGGAGCTAGGGACAGACATTCAAAAAGACTGAGGTGGAGTCAGTCTAAGTTGTGCTGTTCTATGTAGTGTAACTTGGTAGTGAACAGAACACACATTTGCCTTTTGGTGGGGCCTGGGACAAATCTGAGACTGGGTTCTGCCATTTTTAAACCATTTTATGAGTGCCATACTTCTGTTCTCTTATGAGTATAGATTGGTTTCCGATCATTTATACCAGTAGAAGTGTACTGCCTAGACCTGCCCTCACTTCTCATTCCATTGCAGAAAGAAAAGAACATTTGAAAGCTGTTGGTCTTGCCAGTTGTGATGCACCCCAATGCATTTTGTGGTAGGACAAGGCTTTGCTGATGAACTGGTCATGCTCCTGTGTCTCTGGAAAGACTTGTGGGATGGGCTTTACAGCTAATCATCTTAAGGCAATGCCAAACTCTTGGACCAATTCTTAATTCTTATTTTTATTAAGAAAGAGCTGCACAGTCCCAGCTTCCAGGACCTACACCTGGTTCTGAAGTATGCCTGAGGGCCTTTGTTAGAGGTTTATAACTCTGTTTGATTTCACTTCTGAGCCCATGGCCTCCCTGGCCTTCCCTGTGAGCAACAAGTTCAGGAATTCTAGCTTAGTAACCTCATTCAACCTATTTAACGCAGCGGCTATTTCAAATTGTTCATTCCAGTCACCCTATGCTTGTTGATCCCCACTAAAGGGTGCTGGATTGAATGTAGGCCTTGAGTAGATAAGGTGTGTGTGTTTTCCAACATTGGGGGTGCCCCCACGTCCATGGTACTCATCTTCCCCAAACAAATATGCATACAAGAAACAATCTGCACACTCACTACAGCACTTTTCCCTGCACCTTGCCTAGGAAGAAATTGCACATAAACCAGTTTAAGTGATCAGAAACTGGTTTAAACCTGTAACAGAACAGATGGTCACTGCACATAAACCAGTTTGAAAATGGCTGAAACCAGTTTGAGATAAACCTGAATTTGAATGTAATATCAGACTTACCCAATTTGGCTTAAACCGGTTTATGCAATGTTTGTCCCAGACTCCTTGCTGGTTTAAGGTAAACCAGATTCCCCCAGCATCCCGGCATGTTCTCTGGCTGGGCAGGGCTCTCTGATCCACAGCAGGGCTGGCACCTCCTATGTTGCCTCACTGGAGTTCAGCAGTCTCTGTGGGCATCTGCCTGGCTTTCGCTCCCCAACTTCCCTCCCCGCTCTGTCATAAGCAGGCATTCCCCCATCCCTCACAGATACCTCAGCATTAGCTAGCAGACCACATATGACAGAGTCAGACAGGCTTTTGGGAGCTATTCAACAGGCTGGAAAAGCTATTTAAGAGCTGTTTGCTGTCCCCGGCCCCTCACCACTCCCTGCTAAGCAGGAATCCCCCTCTTTCCTCTGCCTTGCACAGAAGGTATCTGTGTATTAACTAGAAGACCACATTCTGGTTCTGTACTGAATCAACAGGCAGACTCAACAGGTAGCTGGTAATGTCCCTCAATTTTCTTAATGGGATGATAAACACTGAGATAGAAGTGACACTTATCAGTCCTCCCGCCCTTCTCCCCCACCCCCAGCTTGCTTGCCTGTCAGTTTGCTGCAGACAGTATACAGAAGCAGGGAGGGAGATTGAAAAGCTCTGTATTATCAACAAATGCATGTACTGCACACACCACCTTTGCCTCAGTACTAGCTGGGGCCTGGCAACACTCCCACCCCTTGAGCAGCAAGCTGAGAAAAGCCTGGGACTGCAGGCAGGCTTGGGATTTACACCCATCCCTAATCAGAGCCTCCTGCTGGGACCTGGCCACACCCCCCTCAGCTCAGGTTTGCAAGAAAAGGGAGGACTGCGCTAGTGCCCCTCCCCCCAGCTTCCAGCTGGAGCCACTGCAGGCATGTGCCTGAATTTCCTCAGTCTAGGAGGATTATCTATATATTTGGAAACCAGTTCAGCCTTGCCAGGTTAGACTAACCTGCAAAAGTTGAATCAATTCAGGCTCAGGCTTTTTTTAACATCTGTCCCTAGCCCTTATGGCCTGGGATAAACCCCCATTTGCCTTATTTATGGGATAGTTCCCCCACTTCAGAATCCCACACTACCACCAATTTGTGCCAACCCTGCAGCCACCGAAACTGCTTCTCTTACTGCTCAAGCAGGGATTCCCTCCTTCTTCCCTCCCATCTCCCACAGCACAGACCCCACCCCCATGGACCCTAGGCATGTGGTATGTTATCTGATGCTGGGAGGTGTGTGGCGGGAGGGAGAGGGCGTCTCCAATTTCATTGGGACAGCAGACAGGACAAAGGCATACAAAACAGTATCCACTAAGGGTTTTTTTGGAGCTAATCAACAGGTCAGCTAGTAATGTCCTTCCTTAGACACAACTGTTTAAGGAGACCTTGAATTAGTGAGAGAGGCTTTTGTTTTGCTGATGGGCTGATAAACACTGTGGTTTTATCAGCCCCCTTGCTGGTTTGCAGACAGAGAGAGGGAGACTGAAAAGCTGAGTATCATTAACAGATGCATGAACTGCACACCCTGCCTTTGCCTTAGAGTGCTAGCCAGGGAATGGGGTCTGACAACACTTCTGCCCCTTGATCAGGGAGTGGGGAAAAGCCTGGGAAAACGCAGGCAGGGTAGGGGGTTTACATCCTTCCCTAATCTGTGTCCTACTGGGGCCTGGCCATGCTACCACTCAGCTCAGCACTGTGAAAGGAAAGGGAAGGCTGCTTTAGTGTCCCCTGGCTTCTGGCCTGAGCCACTGCAGATATGTGCCTGCATTTTGGGAATGTCTATCCACCTCCAAGTCAGTTCAAGATTTATAGGTTAGATTAACCTGCAAAGATTGAATCAATTCAGGCTCAGGCTTTTTGAATGGCTGTCCCTAGCCTGGGTGAATGGAAACACTGGTAACTGCTGTGAAACTCCAAATAAAAAGAGCTACACTTGGCTTCCAAAACTTCCACACCTGTGTTCCCTATGCAAGACAACTTTTCACACAAATTAAGCCCATTTGATATTGGTGTCACCTTCACATGAAAACTCCCAGGATGTTTTTTAACAGTCATTCTTCAGAGCAGAAGGTGCACTCAAAGGATAGAATGCTAGGCAATAATGCCCCATGTATTCATTCTGAACATAAAACGGTACTCTACAGATACTAGTTACAACTGTTCATATTGCCATATTGCTCCCTGTTATTAATTATAGTGGAATTAGCCCCAGTTTACATGCCCGCACAAGAACATTTATGCCACTTCAAGCAACTTAAGACTTTAATTTGTGGTTTAAAGAAATCTGAGAGCCTTCTGTGGATCCCATGGTATATCACGCATTTTACCCTCAGACACTGAAAGAAAAAAAAACACACAATGAGCATCTATTTGCATTTTATACATGACTAGTGACAGGACTCCTGTTGACCATCTGAATATATATACATAACCTGTATGAGGTAGGTGAAATGTGAGAAACAATAAAAAGTAGATCTGTTTATTAAAAGAAAGAAATAACTTCAAACATATACAACGTTCAATTTATACAATCAGAATTTAGCATTAATTAATGCTTCAAAAACCAAATGGATAGATGTTTAGTTGAGGTTCCTGAAACCAACAGAACTTCTGAGTGACTTCATATATTCATCAAGGAGAAAAACAAGGAAAATCTGTACACGTCATAACATTTAAGTGCATTTTGAAAGATTAAAGAAACTGAATAAACAAACAAACTAGAGCACTTGGTCATGCTGTTCATTTAGAGTGCACTACTCCGTTTAAGATGTTTGTGGGTATTCTAGACTGAAAGTACATTTACAAGACTACTTTATGTTGTATGAAATGATGATTCATCACTAAAAATTTACAGACTGTAATATAGAAGGTACAAAATCTTGTGCCAAATTAGTGCTATAATATTTTCCCAAAATAATTTGCTAACTCCAGAGTAATGCTTGTGGTTTTCAGCTATGAAAAGATGAGTGGTTTCAAAGTTGAATAACATGCACTGATTCTGTAGCTCCTACCTGTGTGTGTATAAGCATAAGAAAAAAGTGTGCTTTGATATGTGGCTTAGGAAGAGAAAAGATTAGCACCGTTGTAAGACCATAGTTTCAGTAGTAGGGAAGTTGCGTCTTTGTGCTCATCAGATTTATAACCACTAAGCTATAAAATCTGATGTTAGCAATAAAATATTTGCATTACACCAGATACATTTCCCAGTCTTTTGACTTTACAATTTTTCAGGCACTTAGTATAAACCCTGGAACAAAATTCCAGGTTTCTAGCTTACTAGGGCATAGGCTGCTCTAAGACTGAAGCAAATAATACCCTGGTCCTTCTTCGCAGCGATTCACTGGATTTTGCTTTTGCTAAAAGTATGGACTTTAAATCATAGGTGCAGTACAACCCAACTTTAGAAAACTACCTACAACTGGCAGTTGAGCACTCCAGCAAGCATCAGAAGGAACTGGTTGCCATATCTATTTGTTTAGGCCAAGAATATAGTAAGATTCAAAATTAATTCAATCATTTATGTGGCTATAAAGAGTAACTAGAATTGTTATAAAGACATGTTTTGGAAGGGATAAGTCCCAAGTCAATCTCCACTACTATAAATCAGGATAAATTGTATTCAGGATGCAGATTATTTTGCATCTGATTTCTGCAGGTTTCCTGCAGATTTCTCTGAAAAACGATATAGGTCCATACCGGTCATTTTCAGACACAAGATATTTACTCAGATTCTACATGGAGGTTGATGCAGCAAAGCTTCAGGTCTGATCTACTAGAGCAAATTTATCTTATTCAGAAACACAGAGGCTGAACCTGATCGTAGAGTAAGGAGCTTCCCCACTGGCTTCTGAAGGAACAGAAATAAGTCCCAGGTCCCCTTACATTAATATTTAAAAGTTTCAGCTAATAAAATTAAAGGCATACAGCCCGAGAGAAATATGGGAAGCACATCCTTTGCCTCCCCTTCCCTCCGTCCCCCCTTGCTGTAGGAAGAATACAGTCAACATTTAAAAAGCCAGACTTATTAGAATTTAACTTATTAAACTTTAATTTATTTATTTGTGTATTCATTTTAAATTTTGGAATGGATAGAGGATTCACATCCATTAACTGGAATAGCAAGTGGATACAAATACTGTGTACTAGAGTTCCCACTAGCACTGGTTTTCTGATCTACTAAAGTATTTACAAATACAAACTTATGCACTTAAAAGAACTTGTATGTTGATGGATCAAGTGCTATGTGAATATAGTTAGCAAGAACAGTAAACTTACTCTGCCTGGTTAGCTAGTAGATCTGCGCAAATGTTTCCCAAAATGGCTAATCTATGCCTCTGTTTTCACTTGCAATATTTCTATGACTGATTAAAAATAATATATTTGGGGGGAATAAGAAGAGTCATCTTGCCAAATACATTTGTGCATAATTCCTTCTCAGTAGTGTGTTCACAAGCAATTAGTTAAGAAAATTGGAGTTGGAGCTGTTTCTGTTGCACATGTAAGCTTCACAACGCTCTTATTTCATAGTTCCATTACTACTTTCCTTCAGTAGTATACATTGTTTATATTATATATACTTATGAATATGTAAGTAATAATAACTATACATATAAATATACATTAAATCATCTTACACTGGATATGTGGTAGGAGTTATCCCCATTTTACATATAAGAAGACAAGTTAATGCTAAATTGTTGCTGACACTAACAACAAAGCATAATATAAGCTGAGAAAAAGGGAACTTTCCTATTCAATTGTAGAGTCCACCTTGAAGCCTCACAAAATGTTTTCCCTGCTCATGGAGGAATGCTAGAAATGCTCAGTGTAGTTGGCAAGTTTCTGTCTCCGAAAACTAACTGGAGTGCTCACCCCATCTAGTAATACAGCATATTGTCTCCTTTGTTATTGGCCCATTCTACCTGTGCTTCTCCCTTAGTTGTGGAGTCCTGCCTCCTTGCTACACACTAGGAGGACTCTATGGGTGTCTATACACATACTCATTGCCATTCTAATCAAAATGCCCTCTCTCAGCCCTGTCTGTCTACAGAGGAAAAACCTCTTAAAAGGTTTGAACTCCACCAGCCAGGTCTTCATCAGTCTCTCTACTCTGGCCGCATTCAGTGGCACTGCAGTAAAAGGCCACCATGCATTTTGTCCTTTCATCCACAGCTATTTCTCTGTTTTTGTTTCTGCAAAGGAAAAAGAGGCAGACAGTTGGTGTGCATGTATACCCACGCGCATGTGTGTAAGAGATTTTACAGGTAGAAGTTAACCTCTTGCCTCTTCATTAATACTTTAAATCACATGTATGTCTTGTGCTCTCAGAAACTATTTTGTAAAAACATCTCATATAAGGGGAAATTCCTCAAGTAAGTGTAGAGTTCCTAACTCATAGTTTTATATGTTCATTTTCTCATGTAAGACAAAATGATTTAGTTTTGGAATTTCTGTTATTGTGAAACTTTGAGAAACTCTTGATATATACCAGATTTGTCATTTGTTTGAAGGAATCTAGTGACAGTATAAGCAAAAAGCACATTATAAGCATATTATAATAGCAATTACTAGAACCCTGTCTCTAAAGAGAGACCAGCTGAAGGTCACCTTCTTACAAAATAGTTTCTGAGAGCACAAGACATATATGTGATTTAAAGACTAAAGATTCAGGCTGATCAATTTATGGGTTCCCAGCTTGAAAAATAAAAAGGGTTTGATTTCGAAACTTCTTGATAAGCAGGCCCTTTTGGTGTTTGAAGTTTCAGATTCAGACTGTATTTAATTAAATTTCAAAAATGGATCTTGGATTTTGATTTAGTCCATTATGGATGTACCTTGGGGGATACTCGCAAACTAAGAACAAAACCCAGATTCCAACCCCCCGCCCCCCCGATACTTATGTTTGGATTTATTTCCCTTTAGCATTAGTGGAACATTGTGAAATTATTAATGTCCACAAGCAAATACAGATTAACCCTTATTTTTAGTTAAATCACTTTATACAGTATTCAGGGAACACTATAGAATGAGAATCTCAAACCTAAAAATACATTTCCCTTTGCAAATGTAGCATCAACCAAATGCCAGTAAATAAAATTGAACCAGGTATGTGGCAGGACAAACAGATTGCAAGGAAGAAAATAAAACATTACATGAGATAATATTCTAGTGCCATGGATAAGAAAAATACCATGGCACAAGAAGAGGAGGAGTTGCACTTTATGTAAAAGAGCTGTACGATTGCTCAGAGCTCCAGTATGTAACTGGAGATAGGCCTGTTGAAAGTCTCTGGGTTAGGGTCAGACGGGAAAGCAACAAGGGTGGTAGGGGTCTGCTAAACTACCAGACCTAGAAGAAGTGGTGGATAAGGATTTCTTCAAATACCTAGGGGAAATTGCTTGCTCACAGGCCTTTGTTCTCATGGAGGACTTCAATCACCCTGAAGTCAGATGGGATGACAATAGAGCAATGCTCAGGCAATCCAGGAAGTTTTTATAGTGTTAGAGACAACTTCCTGGTGCAAGTGCTGGAGATGCCAACTAGGGGCTGTGTTCTTCTTGACCTGATGCTCACAAACGGGGAAGAATTGGTAGGGGATGTAGTAGTGGATGGAAACTTTGGCACCAGCAACCTTGAGATGAATGAGTTCAGGATCCTGAGGAAAGGAAAAAACAAGGGCCCTGAACTTCAAAAAAGCAGATGTTGATTCACTCAGGGAACTCGGGAACTCATGTGCGGGATCCCCTGGGAAGCCAGCCTGAGTGGGAGAGGTGTCTAGAAGACCTGGCTGTACTTTAAAGAAACCTTACTGAGTGCAGAAAGACTAACAAGTATGGCAGAAGACCAGCTTGGCTTGGCAGTAAATTCTTGCTAAGTAAGAATCTATGCTAAATCACAAAAAGAAAACTTATAAGAAGTGGAAATTTGGACAAACAACTGAGGAGGAGTATAAAAGTGTTGCTCAGGCATGCAGGGATTAAGTCAGGAAGACCAAAATGTAATGCAAGTTGCAGCTAGCAAGATATATGAAGGGTAACAAGAAGGGTAGAAACCCTCTGAGCCTGATGCTCCAGCCAGTTTACTATCCAACTTACTGTCTATTCATTTAGACCATACTTCCTTAGGTTGTGTGGGAGACTGTGATAGGGAGCCATCCTGAGGAATCCATAAGTATGTCAGTAGCAAGGGGATCAGGGAAAGTGTTGGTCACTTACTGAATGGGGGAGGCAACCTTGTGACAGAGGATGCAGAAAAGGCTGAAGTACTCAGTGCCTTTTTCACCTCAGTCTTCAAAGGCAAGATCAGATCCCAGACTACTGCAGGCAGCACAGTTTAGGAAGAAGGTGAGCAACCAACAGTGGCAAAAAAAATAGGTTATGGACTGTTTAGAAAAGCTAGATATATACAAATCCATGGGGCCAGATGGGATACATCGAAGGGTGCTGATGGATTTGGCCAGTGTGATTGCAGAGCCACTGGCCATCATCTTTGAAAACTCATGGCAATTGGGAGATGACCTGGATGATTGGGAAAGGTCAAATATAGTGTCTATATTTAAGAAAGGAAAGAAGGAGGATCAAGGGAACTACAGACCAGTTGGACTCATCTCAGTCCCTGGAAAAATTATGGAGCAGATTCTCAAGGAATCCATTTCTTAGCACGTGGAGAAGAAGTAGCTGATTAGGAAGAGTCAGCCTGAATTCACCAAGGGCAAGTCATGTCCTACCAACAAGACTGCCTTCCATGATGAGATGACTGGGTCTGTGGATGTAGAGAGATGAATGGAGATGGTATACCTTGACTTTATCAGGGCTTTTGATATGGTCATTGTAGCAGGGCACTCAGATATGCCCGCTCCTTAAGGCTGAAGAAGCCTGACCAGGGAGCTCTGCAGGCCAATCAGAGCTCCCCAACTGCAGGTTGCCAGGGGAACAGCCTAAGGGAGTAATTAGCCATACCTGCCAACCTCACCTGACCAGAAGGAGGCTGGGTTCTGGGATATAGAAGCCCAGGCTGTAGCTAGCAGACAGACTTGTTCTCTGGCAACTGATAGGAAAGGAGCTCTTGCCTGCTGAAGCTACTTGAGACCTGGTGCTGCCTGCCTAGCTCTCCCAGTACTGCCTGCTCCACTATCTAGATGCTACATGACTAAAGGTAGTCTCCCAGATACTTAGAATAGGGGCATGTTACTCTGTGGGGAAGTTTGTCCCTTAAAGGGGCATAGAACTGTTGTTGTTACTAGTATTTAACTTATAGCTTAGGGGTTGTGTTTGTGTTCATGTTTACCCCCAGAGGATTGGGATGAGGCTGGAAGGGGAGGTTTGGAGGCCTCATTAGTGCCTGGAGAGAGAGGACATATGATTTGGTAGAGCCTAGTGTCAGGCACAGTGAGCCCAAAGCACCAGAGGGGTGCAGCCACAGGGGTGAAACACCCATAGCACCAGAAGGATGCAGCCAAAAGGGTGCAGCACCCCTAGTGCCAGAGGGATGCAACTAAGGGGGGTGCAGAACCAGGTGCACAGAGGCACTGAGCCAGGCCTCAGAGAGACGGGCACAGAAAGCCAATCACTAGAGAACTTGGTGCCTGCAGGTTGCAGAGAGACAGGAGCCAGGGGGCTCAGTGCCAAGAGCTTATAGAATTGATAATGGTAGTAACACCTGCAGGGTAGGTGACACGCGTAGGGAAGGTCGGAGCATGTATGTACCACTTGGCATAGCTGAGCGCACGAAGGGCAGCCTACTGCCTAATAAACAACTTAGGTATACTAACAAGGCATGGTAGATGAGATAAGTGAGCAGACTATCCAAGACAGGGGAGTAGGCTGACACAGAGCAGCCTCAGGATGGCTCTCTATCACAGTCTCCTACAGCATTCTCCTACGTAACCTAAGGAAGTATGGGCTGAATGAATAGACAATAAGTTGGGTAGAAAACTGGCTGGAGCATTGGGCTCAGAGGGTAATAGTCAATGGCTCAATAACTAGTTGGCAGCTGGTATATCAAGTGAGTGCTGGGGCTGTTTTTGTGTAATATCTTCATTAATGACCAGGAAGATGGCATAGAGTACACCCTCAGCAAGTTTGCAGTTAACACCAAGTGTGGGGAGAAGTAGATAAGCTTGAGGGTAGGGCTAAGATTCAGAATGACCTAGACACATTGGAGGATTGGGCCAAAAGACATTCTTATTGAACCTCAAGAGATAGGTGCAAAGTCATGCACTTAAGATCGAATAATCCCATACACCACTACAGCCTCCAGACTGATATACTAGGCAGCAGCTCTGCAGAAAAAGACCTGAGGGTTACAGTGGATAATAAGCTCAATATGAGCCAACAGTGTTGCAAAGAAGGCTAACGGCACACTGAGTTGTGTTGGTATGAGTGTTGCCAGCATATCAAGGGAAATGATTATTCCCTTCCATCCAGCACTAGTGAAGCCACATCTGGAGTACTGAGTCTAGTCTTGCCCACTTGCCCTGCCAAACTACAGAAAGGATGTAGACAAAATGGGGAGAGCCCAGCAGAGTGCAACAAAATGGTGAGGGGACTGGGGGACATGACTTATGAGGAAAGACTGAGGGAACTGCTCTTATCTACCCAGGGCCGTTCTGCCCCAGCTCAACGTGGTGCACATGAATAAACTGCAGACCTTATTGCTCTAGAGTTTATTGCATCTGGGCACACATTCAAATGGTGCACCCAGGAGCCATAAACTGTGAAGCAATAAACTACACAATTTATTCATGCACCGTAACTGCACATGTAGCTGGACCCAGAAAAAGTAGATACCCTTTAATATCTAGCAATTTTAAAAAAGTATTTTTCAGTTGGATGCACACTCCAGTCAGGATTGTCTGCCCAAAGTGATAAATGCCATGAGAAAAGCTGCTGATCTTGTACTTTTGCCACACTTAAGAAAAAAAGATAGACAAAAACAAACACAAACCCCACATTTCCCCCATTCCTTGCTGTTAACAAGTATAGAATATTTAAACTCATTTTAGAGCTCAGTGTCGCTGGCAAGTTTCTGTCTCAGAGACCTAACTGGAGTGCTCACCCCATCTGGGAATACAACATATTCTCTCCTTTGTTATTGGCCCATTCTACCTGTGCTTCTCTCTTAGTTGGGGAGTCCTGCCTCCTTGCTACACACTAGGAGGACTCTATGGGTGTCTATATACATATTCATTGGCATACGAATCAAAATGCATCAGAGCAAACTCAATTAATTGAGTCTGCTCCATGTTCTAATGAATACAGTGATGTTGCCTCACCACCATTTGCATCAAGCCCCCATGCATTATTAAATTGCTATGGGATGCCTTAAATCAAACCTCATCAAATGAAGTTTAGCTAAACCATCCTGTGGTCAAGATAAAGCATCCTTTTAAACAAGTGGGGACTTAAAACACGTGATGGTGAGTCACTTTAGTTAGAGTGGCTGAGCAGAAACTACTCTTCTTAAAATGCCACCCCCACACATACCTCCAAGCATGTGTATAGGCAGCCTGTTTGTGCCTGATTAATGTGGACAATCTAAGAGAATCATCCACCAAAAATAGCAGTCTGGTAATTCTAAGTACTAAGTGACCGCACAGTACCTGCTAGTACTACATAGTCCCAACGGTGCACAGATCATTCCTGACGCTACTGTGCAGTAGCTCACAGTTAGTGCCTGCATATGCTACGTTGCTTTAGAGATGAGCTACATCACCTCAGTGTCGCATGTATATGCACCCAGCCACTTTATTTCTAGCCAGACATTTTCAGAATTAAGTGCATAAACTACACCTTTCTAACGTGAGCTGAAAACAGTAGTGAAACAGAAAGAAGGTAGGAATTATTCCAATTGAGTCTACAAATTGTGTTTTGAGTTTATAGTCCTGTTGGTTGGGTTTCTTTTTTAAATTGGCAAAATACTCATTCAAACTAATGTCCAAAATATGAACAAGCCAATACATTATTTCTTAGAAAAAAAGGTTTTAGAAACATTCACGTCATTCTTCATTTACCTGGCATGGAAATGATATTTCTTGGCAGGCAGTGACATATAAGCAAGATTAAAGATGTTCTTCTATCACAAGTATCAGTTGATCACCTTTTTACAAAATTGTAAGAGCAAGAAAACTGCCTAATTCTTTAGTTAAGGAGGGAAGAGAGGTATAAATATATGTCCTAAAGATTTGAGTAGTCTGTCATTCTTGCTATAAAAGTTTGCTTGTCAAAGCTAAGCTAATGGCCAGAAACGTCTGTGAACTCATGGGCTGCAAAATTAATTAAACAAAACACAGAATCTAATTACTTAAATGTTATTGTTATGGCAATAAAGGAAGGTGTGCATACCTGTACAGGCATTTTTATAGTACTGGGTGTCTGAGGATTTTGAAGTATTATACACGTATCACTAGCATTTTACCAATGAAGAAATAGGTATTCATAGAAGTAGGGTCAGAAGGGAGCAATATTTACAAGTCCAGAGGCCTGAAATTAGTCAGATAAAGAAGTGATCTGATTTTTCAAAAATCCTGTGTACCGTCATTTTCCTTGCCCCCTTTATAGAAGCTCTTAATTATTTTCTATATGCTAGACAGAATTAATGAAAACCAACAATGGACCCAAGTTCTCCTGTTTCCCAGTCATGTGCCCTTTCTACATGCTAGGTGTTTTCTTTTAAGCACAAATTAACCCTTTCCTAATTAACATGCACCACAAACACATAACTATTCAGTAAATATGGCATTTGCTCATGTACTACTTAAGCAGGATGTAATTGGTACCTAGTCCTTATTCTAGCACAAGGGTTATTTATCATTAGCAATAACTGAATGTAACTGGATCCCAAGTAGCAGCTTAATTCTAATGGAAGAATGCTTCTGTCATGAAACTAAGATAACCAGCAGACTCCCTCCTCTCCTACGCCTTTTGACCAGCCCAAGCTGAGACCATACACTTAATTTGCCAATTCCTGAACCAAAATACTGATTGTTAAGTTTTTCTGCTGCAATTCCCATCCAGCTGCCCTTGAAAATGAGTAGAGGGCTCTCCCTCTACTATGCACTCCTACACCTCAACAAGTCATAGCCTTCTTCAGTTTCCCCTTTCAGCTTCCTCATATGTTTCACAAGCCATGTTCTACGTGCTCCTCAGCTGGTAAGATCTGACATACTGCCTTCAGTTGCGAGCCAACCAGCTCCTTACTCGATCGACTTTCTTTTTTCATCTCTCCTTTTGACTACACTGTTGCTGCCTGCGAAACAGAAGTCTGACTTTGCATTAAGACTGTTTGTAATATTTGATCTTTTGTTATTCAGCCCCAAAAGTAACATGAAAATGAAGCCTCTGAATATATGCAGCTCTCAGCCCTGTCGATCTATGGAGGAAGAATCTCTTTAGCCTCTCTACTCTGGCTGCATTCAGTGGTACTTCAGTAAAAGGCCACCATGCATTTTGTCCTTTCATCCCCAGCTATTTCCCTGGTTTTGTCTCTGCAAAGGAAAAAGAGACAGGCAGTTGGTGTACGTGTGTGCGCATGCGCGTGCGTGTAGGGGATTTTATAGATAGAAGTTAACCTCCTAGCTCTTTATTACTACCCACCACTTATGCTGAGCTGAAAAGAAGTTGAGAAGCTCCTCTGTGCCAATTGTCATGTTATTGCTATGAGTACACTGCAAAAACTACTGTTTCCTTAAAAGGCAAAATATTTGGTCAATGGCAATCTATTTTTTTTAAATGAAAAGATTGCAGAGAAGAGTCTGAAAATGTTAATCCTATAATCTGAAAAACAAGTGCAAATAAAACGTGCTCCACTTTTTTTTTTAAGATCTTGTGATTCTTTATCTATGCTCATAATTATTGCGATCTGCTTCAACTATTGGATTCTTGAGGTTAACCCCAGAAACTCAACATCTGTTTTCTGGATTCTAACTCGCCTGCTGCTGGTATAAATCCTTCTAGCTGACTAATCTGTTTCAGATTTAATTCTGAATTGCATTTAAATTTACACCATTTTTTCTTCTTTGAAAATAATGAGCCTCATTCATGGATGAATTTACATGGATAATAGGTTCAGAATTACTTCCAAGGCCCCATTCAAATCTTACTTCATGAAAAAGCATTTCTATCAAATTACAAACACAGCCTTCAAAAGGCAGCCAACATATCTATAGAGTTTACATTTATTTGTTAAATTAAGGCTGTGTAAGGTGAGCAGTTAGAAGAAAGAGTAAAGCAAGAATAGTGAACTGTCATTTTTTTTTAATTATTTGGAAATATAAAAAAAAATCCATTAGTTTTAATAATATGAGCCATATATCAGCATAACAGCACAGTTTTACAAGGGGGATAGGAAGAGTTTGTAAAAAAATGTAACATTTTATTGCACATGGTTTCACTTGCATGCAAAATTTCTCTCCTTGAAAATAACATATAATTTAGGAATATTTTATTGCTTTAACAAGTAAACATACCCTTTTATGTAACATGCTAATTTTAAAAAATCTCAATCTTTCTTTAACTTTCACCCTTAAATTCTTAGACCTTAATATATAAAAACAGTAAACACATCTTTAAGTCTCATTGATAACAACAAAGTTTAACAGCCTTTCCTGAGTGAGGACACTTCTCCAAATCAAGGCCTCCATAATTCTTTTCTGATTAGTATCTGAAGGTAAACAATACCTTATATGCCATTTCCTCAAAATAACAGCTGTAAACTACGGAGGGCCTGCCTTCCAGGCCTTCTTTGATGCTCACTTATGTGTGCAGTGTAGACAAGGGGAGCTACACCCATTCATATGGGGGTGGAATTAGGTCACACCTCTCAACATTTCATGCTAGTTAAACTATTCAATATTAAGAATTATTTTTAGAAAGGGGATTTCAAGGAATGCTAATGTTCATTCCTTGAAAAGGACAAATACTATTTGTATGTATCTGTCAAGCAAGAAATTCTTATTCCTGTCAAAAACTCTTACTGATTTATGAACTATCCACAGCTGACATACAGGCACTTCACAATCTCCCAGATAGTAGACACTAAGGAAAAAGACTATGATCCTAGAAATTACTTCACACTGGAGAAAGCAGAACCTGCATGGCCTGGCTGGAGCAATGGTAATTCAGGGGAAAGAGCCGAGAACTATGGCCATGCGTAGATAAAATGAGGGGCAAGTGTACACGACAATTTAAAGTGGGTTAAATACTTTTGCACCTCTTTAATGGTGTCGTGTTTGCTTGACTTGGTGGCATATTGCACATTAATTACAGCAAATTTGGCAGCATAACGCACTTTAAATGACTTGGGGTGCAGCGAACTAAAACTCCTCCAAGCTGCAGAGCAAAGCACCGGGCTCCATGCAGCTCTGGGGCTTTGGAGGGAGCCTTGCAGGCAGCCTGGCAGCAGCCCAGGAAGGCAGGCTGTGCCCAAGAGAAAAAGAAAAAGAAAGCAGGGAACCTGATCTCTTTTTCCCCCCTGGAACTCACATGGTTGCTTGAGCTACACGGGGGCCCAGTGCTTCCCTCCATGACTGAGGTGCCGTCTCGGGACCACCGGAGCTGGGGACCTGCAGGTAGATGCTACCTGGAGGGGGCATCCCTGCTGTGCAGCTCCCCCCACAGCCCAGAAACTGCTCTACCTGCTGACAGCTCCCCTCCCCTCCCCGCCACCAAAGAGGCAGGTAAGTCAGGTGTGTGCATGACACGGGGCTGTAATTGGCTCTAAATTGAAGCAGTGTTTTTTTAAGCACCCACCTTTAAAGGTGGTTAAACCCGCCGCTTCAACTTAGGCCTCCAGTTTACCCATGTCCTCTGCAGTTTTAAGCAGATACTAAGCAACCATTGATGGATGCGGCATGACTGTCAGATATACTGCAGGGGGATTCAGTTCAGTAGAGGCAAGGAATAAAATAAAACAAATGAACATACTGGGCAGGTAGCTAATCTGGAAGAACCCAAATGAAACACCCCCAAACCTCATCTTTTTTTTTCTAAGAGCTGGTAAGCTCTTGTTTGTCAAGAGCTGAGACAACTGGAAAGAATACATCAGGCACTGGGCCTGCAATTGTTGCCCCCAACCCATGTAGGAGCTATTATTTTTTTGCTGGCTGTGACAGTTTAAAAGCCATTGTACACAGGGTGTTTTCAACCTTCCCCTTCTGCTAACAGTACTTACTGTAGCATAAATTAGTTTACTGTGGCCTAATACTGTCAAATGTATAGATGATGACACTTTACTTTGCAGCTAATTAGTCTACTCTGCAGTAAAGCACGTGTGTACATGAATAGCACATGGATGTGCCCGTGAATAGCATATGGATGTGCACATGCGTACATGAATAGCACATGCAGCTACTCATACATATCAATGTTGCCTGCCTATCTTCCCACATGTTAGAGAATTCACCAAATCTTTGTGTAAACTTTTTGGCCTGGGGACTTTTTCTTGCACTGTGTTTATAATATAAAGCTGAATGGGCACTATTATAATAGAAATACTGGTCAAGTGGATTCACAAATACACATATAATTTCCAATATTTGGGAGCCTTGGGTTCAAAATATAAGCACTGATTTAGAGCAAGTATATGGGGTTGTAACCATGAAGCTGCCCACTATAAAGGGTGAAAAGGCTTATTCCAGTATGTGTGAGTACTGATTTTTGCGATGTGACTTTCAGTTCACTCAAAGATTGCTTTGGAGAGATACCCCAAAGGAAAGCCAAGTCAATATTAGATTTGTGTGTGGTTGTTCTTACATTTATAAAGTTTTATTGTCTGGCGATTTCCCATGATATTGCCAAAATGTGGACAAAATAAGCAAACAGAACTTCACATAGGTTGTAATTTAATTTTGAAAAGCCATACTGGGAAGCAAAATATATTTTTATTATCAAATAATCTTTCATAATGTCATGATTTAATAATTGTTTCATAAATCTAAAAACCAAAACTGTTGTTTTTGTTTTGTTTTAAATTTTGTAGACTAAGTTCCTTTCAGAAATCAAAACTTTCTAGCATGAAGACATGAGAATGGATTTCAGAGATACAGAGGAATGAAGTGATGCAGTGAAGCAAATATGTGAAGGGCATCAAGGTGACCCCTCATGCCATTTCCAGAGAGCAAGCCAAATTTGTCATGAGCAGGGAGGAACTTGCTGAAGTAATCCTTGGAGTCTTCTCCTCTCCAACCCAGGCCCATGATTTTTCCAAAAAAGGGGTGATTTAGCTAGAGACAGAATTCATAATAGTCATGAGTCCTGGATACCAAAACCCATTTAGTTATCTAGACACCCATTATTCTTATGTACTTCTAACAATTGGTCCCAACAAATTATTATCAAGGTCACACAGGCAGTAAACAGTAATACCCTAGCATTAACCCAAATCTAATTAACTCTAAATTTCCTGTGCTCTAACCAAAAGATCAATCCAACTAACGGTAATTTTGGCTAAATGGGTTAGGCCTGCATGATCCCCTATTCACATTATAGGCACTGCACTTAAGAAGCTATTACAAGGCATGGTTTACAAACACACCTAGCCACAAATATTTAGGAATAGTCTAGTAACCACCCATCAAACTTTTCATTCAATGCAATATCTTTAAATAAGTAAGATTTCCATAGGTGATTGTAGCCATTCAACATTTTTTTTAAAAAATATGTTATTGAAAGAGTGGGGACAACATCTACATAGTTACATCTATTATACATCAATTGTTCTTTGTGCTTTCAGCCTGATAGTTTATCAGTGCATATAACAGGTAGAACTTAAGAAAAAAATGCATCCAATATTGGGGTTGTCATTATCTTATTATATGAAAAAAAAAATAAAAGTAGAAATATGACAAATTTTCCCTTTACCTTTTTATTATTCAGGTCCACCATTCCTGTCTTTGAGCTTTTCTTGGTCCCTTTTTGATTAAAATGTCTATATATGTTATTATTTTGGAGAAGGGAAAATAGCTCTAATGAATTTACTTGCTGAGCACCAAAAGTATTTGGAAATGGTGCACCACAGTGGGAATGATAAAAAAAAAAACCCACTCAAAATTTAACAAAAAAATATCACTGAGGATTAATCTGAATATTGATTGATATATTATGCAGCATTACTATGCTTTTTTGCTTTAATTCCACAGTACTTAAAAAAAAAATCCCCTTTTATGTATAATATAAACAAATCCATATTCCTTGAGATAAACAGGCAAAATGTAACATGCACAGTAAGGCTGACTCAGTACTAGTATTCCACATTCTCTGTTTTTACTCATTTTCAGATAAATTCTCTAATATTTTTAAATCATTCAGTTTTTACTGATTTATGCCCATTCTTTCAGTTCTAGTCCCTGTTAACCAGTACAAGTGGGGAATGGCTCATTCCCCACCCATGCCAATTAACAGGGATTTGATCGGAAATATGGATGGTGCTGGTAAGCAAAACGTGCTGCTGTGCTGGTTACCTGAGGCACAGGTTTCCGGCCGGACATGGGGTGGCGGGGGGGGGGGGGGGGGCAAGGGCCGGTGCGGGGACAGCATTGGGGGGGGGAAGGGTGGGGGGGGTGGTGGCAGCCGGGT
>JAGPOW010000645.1:684493-723003 GCA_030014935.1 Caiman crocodilus | reverse complement strand
CCCGGGCGGGGCCGGGGGGGGGGGGGGGGGGGGGGGGGGCCGGGCGCCCGGGGCAGTAGCGGTGACTGCATTGGGAGTGGGAAGGCAGGGGGTGGTGGTGGCTGCAGTCATGCAAGGGCTGGGGGACAGTGACTGGAGCTTCTGTCTGAGGGCATGGGGGGCAGATGGAAGAGCTTGGCCCCACTCCCTGCAACGGGTGCTGCACCCAGCCACTCTGCACAGGTCCATGGAGCTGGAGCACTGCCTGGGGATGTGGGATTCCCAGCTCTGACCTTGGGCGGGGTGGGAAGTGCTGGTGCCAGGGATGGGTCCCCACCTACACATTTGACCATGCACTACTCCCTCCACACTCCAAATGCCAGGGCAGCCCGGTAGCAGGCTGCTGCACCAGTGGGGACTGCACAAATGCAGCCAGGGAAGAAAGGCTGGGCATGGAACCATGTGCTTCCTGCCACTGATCCAGGGGCATGCACCCACCACCAAGAGCCTTACACAGCCCCTCCCCCCCCAGCCCTCCAGGAAACATAGAAGCAAGAGCCATGCCTCAACGCCCCACACGCACTGATAGGTCCACTGACTTTGCTCCCTGCTGCAGCCCCAGGAGTGGCTGACAGGCTTTGCCATGCCCCTCCCCCTGCTCTTCACTAGTCCTAGCTTTACTCCTTCCCTCCCTCACCACCCATTTCCCCCCAGTTTAAATAATTTATTTTCCTTTTCTTCCTTATATCCTGATTTCATCCCTGTCTTTATGTTTCGAAGATAAACCCTGAAAAATCTCCAGATTTTTTTTTAAATAAAAATTGAGAATGCAGAACATTACTCGGTACTAAATGATTTTTATGGTCATTTCTTCTATGATTCCACAATGGTATACAACAGTACACTCTTTCCTGTACTTAGTTTCAATGCTATCATTCATACATATATTTCGTTTGGGGATTTGTTTTTCTGAAAAAATATAAAAGCAGTTTCTGAAGTGCTAAGTATCTCTGATTTGTGTCCATTTATTTAATGGGTATTATTTATATTTTTATCCAAGTTGTGTCTTTCTACCAAAGCCAAAATGTAGGACAGAAAGTTAAGACTGACAAAAAATGTGGGCAAAACATTTGAATGAAAAACTTTGACGATTTGAGGGATATTCTTCCATTCTTATGAAAATATTTATATAAACTTGCTAGGGCTGGGATGTTAGGATTTCTCAAGAATCAGTACAATACTGTTGCTTAGAATGCTTTTCTTTTCTAAAATCTTCTGGGGACATAATGCTACTTGTCACAAGTCTGCATTAGAGCATGTCAGAAATATGTTCTCTGTAAAAAATACCAGTTAGTCAAAGCTGTTCTGAACCTTATCTTGAAAACTTTCAAGAAGAAATTGTCAAAATATTCAAAACGTCTTATTTTCAGAGATTTGAAATGAAAGGCTTTGCTTTTTTCAAGTCTGATTGATTTTTTTTGGTTTAAACAACTTGCCAAGTTTAGATAATTAAAAAAAGGCAAAATAAAAATTATATTTTTCAAAAGTTTCTTTATAAACTGAAGTAACGATATTGTTTTCTGAAAGTGCATGAAAATTTGAAATTTCTATTTTTTTGGGGGGATAGGGAAAACCCCCCAGAGATTCTAAGAATCTGCATTGGATAGGAAGTTTACTTCCTTTCCAGCCATACTCTCAAACTTGCAGCTATATCATCTTAATCATAAAATTTACCCACTATCACAATCTGAAAAAAACATTCTGAGTATTCTATTAGGAGACTTCAGCACATATGAAGCAGTAGGTAGAATACAAGGCATTATTCATACATCAATATAAGTTACCTTAGGGATTCAGGCAAAGTCCAAACGTGGACAGAAGCAAATCCTGGATTTTAAAAATGGGGATCCCAATCTCTGAACACAGATAGGAAGGAGGGAGGCATTTTTACCTACCTGGGGGAATTAGAGAGTCTCCAGCTACTGCTTCTGTGGTGTGATCAAAAAGGCCAGGGGGTGGTGGGGAGTATGACTGTGCCACTGCACCCCCGCTGGACCGCAAATATAGCTATTATATTCTGCTTATCCAACTTGTCCCTAGTGTTTTCCAAGTACGAAATGAATACTGTATCATACTGTAGTTCTGGGGAAACATAGTAATTAAGGTAGCACTTCACTTTAGACACAGAATACACCTCTATGCTGTATGCCAAGGGTATCAAACATATGGCTTGTGGGCTCATATGGCTTGCATAGCCTCTCTGTACAGATCACTGGGCTGCCAGAGGGCTCCAGAAGACAGACCCTTTGCCCCCTTTTGGCATGGCCATCATCAGTGAGCTTGACTCACTGTCCTTGCTCTCCCTGGACCCTGAACTCTTCCACCCCTGCCAGATACTGTATCCCCCACTGCCACCAGACCCTGCACTGCCCCACTTCCACCACCATTATGGAACCCCACACTACCGCCACAGCTGTGGTGGCTATTGCAGAAGCCCTCATGCCCCAAGTTGGATCCATCCCACAAAGGACCCTATAGTCTGGATCCGTTCCAGGGCCCCCTTAAGAGATGATTTTTATTCATCATGCCCAAGCCAAATTATTACTAAAGCAGAGAAACACTTGCTAAAACATGTTTTGGGAAAATGAAAGTACAGATTACTGCAGACTGTAACTATCATTCTACCTTTTCAATTTAACCACAGTATTATTCTGATCTTGAGAACTTATCATTTAGAAGTCATACTGAGATTTCATTATAGTTGGTGCTCTTACATAAGAGGATATATTTTGTGAACCAGATTCAACAACTTTCTGTAAAATAAAAAAAAAAAAAATACCCTGTTTATGGTGAATTTTTCCAATATAGTTACTGTATATAACAACATATATGTAATTGTGTATGTATATGCAATTAATATTTCATATATTTTGTTATATACAAATAGAGTGGCATGGGACAATGCAGAGGTCAGCATGACTATAAGGAAGATTCATAATTAACTAGAATAAGGAAGGAGGGATTTCTTTGTGTTATCTCTTATTGGATCAACTATACAGTTCTACAGTTGGTCCAATAAAAAATAACTTGTTTCTCTTATTTTTCTTGGGCCATCAAAGCATTCTACCCTAATATGATAGTGAGGAATATTCAGCCTCTGCAAAAACACTAAGATACAGATGCTAATATGCAGTTAATGATTCAAAATATATGAGGGATGATTCACTCTGGCAACACAGAGCTAAATTGATTTCAAAATCTTCTCCTGTTAATTATGAAAATGTCACATCAAACTGCTTCAACATGTTTAATAGAGGGTATATTTCCATCTATGCTGATGTTTGAAATTAACTGTTTGTCTATTATGCTTATTTAGTTTGGAATGTTGCCCATGTCCCTTTTCCCATTATCTTACAAAGGTTCACTAGGGAGAAGGTCAGGCAGCTGCTAAAGTTCAATGTGTGGCTGCAATTTAAATATTTAAACATAAGTGCATGTTTGGGTGCCCCACCTCTTTGCAAATTTTGAAAACATTCTTTTGCCAAGTTGGGAAAATAATTATTGTTTGATCACTTTCCAGGCCAGCACTTTTTCAGAACAATTCAATCAGGAAATCTTGTTTTTGTTAGGATCTACATTAGCTATTGACATTTATGATGTAAATATGTAATTTGTCAGCATTTGCCAGCCAAGTTATTAATATTATTGATTGCATGGATTCTTAAAAACCCAATTTCTGTTGCATTTGCCCACACTTTACATAATTCAAAGTAACAGCAAATTTTTTTTTCTGAATGTAAGGGTGAATATTAACAAATCTGGTTTAAGTGTTTGTGCTGACACAAAAAAACCCCTTCATTAAAACAGCTTTATTCAGAAATAATTCATGGGAGCTAAGGAGAGTATGGTCTTTCTTCCAACTTGTGTGTAGGACATGAAGCCCCATAAAAATGGGCTGTTGTCATTTTTTCAGGGAGCAGTAACAGACATTCCCAGTTTCTCTTCCATGAGTTGTACCTCAGTGATAGCAAAATCATCCTGGATAAGTGCTTGTCATGCATGGCAAAAGGCATGATTTTGAGATTGTGATCCTTGGCAAGTAGAAAGGGTAGCATTGGGATATTATCCCCAATCTCAGGCTTGCCCTGCACCAGGAAGTTGAAAACTGAGTGCCTGCAGCTTCCTAGGACCCAGGGTTGTCCCATGAATAACAATCAAATTATGTCAGCTCTAGGACTGGTCTGATACCCAGGGCCAACACTTAGCTGATTGTCAGCCCTGGCCCCAAGACAGGGCTGGTCTATGAGCTTCTCCCACAGAGCTGCTGGGTGCCAGGGGAAAGAGGTTCCTTGTGGAAAGGGACAAAAGGCTTTCGCCATCAGGATTGTAAATGATGAATATGGCATTTAAAGTCCCCAGGGGAGGAAGTTCTTTGGCTTCTCTTCCAGGAGCTGAACCCTCATACTGTGCAGGCACCCTGGGCCTGTCGAGTTACGGTTTAAACTCCTCAACAGGAAAGCCCCTTGGCTCCCTCTGCCAGGAGCCCATAGGTGAACCCCGGGCCCACTAGGAGAACAGATGCTGCCCTGGGGGCTGGTGCCAACACAATTGCCAGTACTGCCTCCATGAGAACCAGATCCGTCCAGCGCTGATCCTGACAATCCCCTAATTGTCAGGCATCTGCCCCAGATGGCCCTGGGGTGTGAGCATGCCATATGTTTAATTTAAAGTGGCATACAAGTCAGCCATAAAAATATTCTATATTATGGGCATGTCTACACATTCATTAATATGACATTAATACAGCAGATTAAGTGTAGTACCTGTAATAATATGTATTAAACTTAATGCACCGTAATTGGCACTACTGCACAATAGCACCAGTGCATACTTTTTTGTGATGGTAGCACACAGGAGACTAATTCTACTGCACATTAGCACGGTTTTTCCCTGCCACGCTAATGTGCAGTAGAATTAGTCTACTATGCATATAGTGTCTCATGTATACATGCCCTACATGTGAAACATTTTTATTATAGAGAAAAAGACCTGGAAGGGACCTCCAGAAGTCACTGAGTCCAACCCCATACCTAAGGTAGGATTATCCATATCCAAACCATTCTACACAAAACAAGTTGTTTGAGCTTACTGTCAACATGGCTGTTTTGCCATTTTATGGCACCTTGAATTGGGTGGATGTATAGATGCCTACCCATTTACGGCCAATTAGCATATTAAATAATAGTATACATTTAATGCATGTCACAGACCTAGATGAGGCCTCAACAGTGCTGAATAGTCTGGAAGAATCATGTCCCATGAATTTACATGCAACACTCTCCTATTAATATATCCCGGTATGCTTTTGGATTCTCCCTTCAAAAAATACTAGACCTGTGGACTGATCTATCTCATCATATCTATTAAAACCAAACTACATTACTACAGTATTGCAGCCTAGATGGCTGTTCCCCAGTTTTTACTGGTACATTTGATTTTTCCAACAGTATTTTCCACTTATCTTAATTTAACTGTAACTGTTTTAATTCAGATCATTTCTCTAATCAAGGTATTTTCAATCATAAGCCTGTCCTCCAAAGTGTCTTTTACTTTACCTAAGATTTGTATCATTTGCAGATTTATAAATATACCTCTGAAAGCATTCTCCAAGTAACTAACAAAGATACTGAACATTATAGGATCCAGAAAAGGTCCTAGGGGGACTTCCTTTTGTATCTCCTTTCAATTAGTCTCTTAGCCATTTAGAATTAAGTTTATCATGAATATGTCTTTGAATTACCCCTGTTCCATCGTTGCAAGGATGATCATCTTACTATCCCAGAGGCAAGTCATCCAAAAAGTTGTGCTGCTGTGGATGGGCTACCTCCTAAATCACCACTGTAACACTGCTAATCATCTCACTGCTAGCACTGAAAGGTTATACTGCTACATTGTATGGTAAGGCATCTCATACAATGAATCATTTTTTTTCCCCTACTTATTCTGTGCTGCACACCAATCTTCAGTAAACTTCCTCTGTGTGTGCTAACTTACTATTTTTATTGTGCCTTGGATTTAGGTACCATCCAAATACAAAACAAAAACATGGTCCCTACCGAAGTGTTTACATATTACTTTGCTACTTCCTTAGCTAAAATGAGGTTCATGCAGATAAGAGGAAGGGTTTGTACTGGTGTAAAATGAAACCAGGGATTGGTATTTTAAGATGCATCCTGTGTCACCTGAAGTCAACTTCAAGTTGCACACACCATACCTAAACTCCTGGCATCCCCGGGGCGAACTTTTAGTACCGGGCCCCGCTTCACAAGAAGTTGTGATAAAAATAATTGGACAACAGAAAAACATTGCTATTTTTGGGCCCCCTTTCTGCCTGGGTCCCGGGTGTCTGCTTGGTTCACCCATGCCTGTGTCCAGCCTTGGTTGCACACCTGTTAAACTTTCAATAAATTTTTTTTTTTTTTAACTTTTCAGAACTTGGTTTTCCTAACAAATATGTTCAAATATAATGCTTAATTGACTGAGGCACAATAAAGGACACTTGAGACTTGGTCATTAATGTATTTAAGTCATATACTAAAAGTTTATGTTAGCAACAAAGCTTGTACTGAAAGTAGTAAGAGTTGTGTCAAAGAAAAAGAAGAGAAGGCAGCTTCAAAACCTATGCCTATAAAGAGTTTACACGGGTATTATAAAAGTGTAGAAGGAAATGGAAATTTAAAAGAAGACTTTACTGTTTTTTAGTAGATTATGTCTGGCTCTTTATAAACTGTGGAATGTTTCACCAAATGTTGGAGACACATTTTGCAGCAAAATGTATCCAGTGTTTTGTCTATTACAACCCAAATATGAACAGCAAGGAAAAGAAATATCTCAATAGCAAGCATCACAAGTGCCAATTTCAACTGAAGTGATGGTCTTTATGTTTCCTGCAACAGGTGTCTAAAATAATTATAAAAAAGCAACTAGGGCTATAAATACACATTTCCTCATGCATTGGTCTAAAGTACCCTTGTTCAAATTTACCTTAGATGACTTGCAGTTTAAGCCTGCGGGTGACTCTTTACAGGCATTTACAGAAAACATTCGCAAACAGCAACCGTTTCCCTTCAGATGTGATATTTGCTACCACTAGATTTTGTAAGCTAGAACACCAATTTAACAATAATGACCACTAAAAGCACTGAACATCCCCAGTTTTCTGGGATTCTTCCTTTGTGATTTGTATGTGGCATCTCTTGTTTATGGGTTACAATTGTGGTTTTTGGGTCACAGTCTTGAACTTCATGGCGTAAACCCTGTATAAACCCCATTTTGGTTGTCTAAATCCTGTTTTGGCTATGACCCTTAATTAACATACTCGGAAAAAAAGAGGGTTTCATTGCTGAGAGAGAAGTTTGAATTGCGGTGGTCATCTCTTATTGTATTCTATTCTCCAAACAAGTAGCAGATTGCAATATGGTATTAACTAAGTATTGTTAATTTTTTTTGTTTGTGCAATTCAGGATAATTGCGGATTTAAATTGATTAAGCCATTACAGTGGGATTTACTCTTACATGAGGACCACCCAGAGTTACATCGGGGATGGGAGTTCTCAAAGTGATAAAAAACATGCTTAGATGTTTGTGTTAAAGGATTGAATCTATAAGAATACAACCAATTTTGCAGTCAACAAGGTAAGTCTTTTCCATTTTCAAGATTTGAATTTCCAAGTTTATGTCAAGATGTTTTGAGCATTTTACCAGGATTCCAATAGTGAAATAATTCTTAATAATTAGGAGGCTCAATCCTACTTGATCCCTATCAGAAAAATTCCACCAAAAGGACAGGAACTTCATAGTCAAACACTAAATAACCATCTCAATAATGACATATTTTATAAAATAAAAATGGACACTCACATGCACCTTACAAGTGACCGTGGCTTTGAAGATCATTGTCTTGAAGGACTTCTCAGCTGAGAAGTGTTTCCTTTAAAATCAGATGAAGGCATAAAGGTTTGTACTTCTATCAGCTTCCTTTTCTAAAGCAGTCAGTACATCCAGTTCAAATAAAACAAAACCTTATGCCCCTAACCTGGATCTTGTTTCATTATTCATAAATACATTCTTATTAATTTAGAGTTAGATAAAAACCTTGAGTGAAGCTGAAGTAGCTAACCAAAAACTATAATCCCAAAATTCACTGTTTTACTAGGTATCTCCTTAAGGTTCTATATACACATCTAGAATTTTAGTTATGGGCATTGCAAGCCTGTGCAACAGGCCACCCACCCCTCCATTTCTCCTGCTGCAGTGGCAGCCAGGGTCTCTGGGGCAGGGAAGCAGGGCAAGCCTGCTCCCTGCAGCAGTGGGGAAAAGAGCTTTACTGAATTTTGCTTTTTGCCAAAGTCACCGGGCAGCTCTGCTATACATGGTCTTGGCACGTGAGAGGTATACAGACTGAAATTGTAACATTAGTTATGACGACACAACTTCCTTTGAAGGAACTGGCATATATAAAGAGCCAATTGCTTTCTGAGAACCAAGCACTGGTATGAGGGCTAATATTCCTGGAAGACAGATTATCTGCGCGCTTCCTAATGACTTGGTCCAGTGTCTACTGAATATGATGTAAATAAAAGGAATCGAAAGGCAGGGGAATTTCTCACCTTATAGACTAATTAAATCAAAGAGCATAAGCTTTCTTAAGTGGAGCTCACTTCAATGCAAATTCCTGACTTCAGACTAACAGGACTAAAACCCTCTGTCTTCGCATTGATAAAATAAGATCACCCCATGACAATCCTCTGGCTTCCCAGCATTAGGTTATGCTTGCCCCAACAGATACATTTTCCTTTAGGGCTCCCAACTACTGTTTATCAGCGGAAGAGTCAGGATAAAAGTTTGCAAACTGATCCTGATTTCTTTAAACAGCTTCAGCAAACAAATCTCAGCCTTGGGATTCTTGGTCAGTTGTTCATTTGGACTGTTTGTAATGGCCGCCTGTCGCATGGTATTGTTTTTGCACTCCTACTGGCCAAATAACACTTTTTAAATAAGAACATGAAAACAGTAGAGAGTAAATGACATACAGCCGGCAATTAGTAAAATATTTGTGCAGGAATATTTATGTTTGTAAATAAATATGGGTATTCCTGAAGTAAAGGTCAAACCTACAGACAAAACTAAATGACTGGAAGTTCATGAAAAGGTAACACAGAAGGCATAAACATGGTGAAACCAACAGCTGGACTACCTGACGGTTCAAATAAACGTTTACATATGTTATTTTGCAAAACACAATTGGTATGCAAAAGGCGCCTTCACAATATTTTAATATTTGTAATTTTACTAGGGGCTGAAGTCCTTTAAGTTTTTATCTATAAAAAGCAAGCCAGAGAGCCAATGGCACTACCAGAGATGCCACAAGAGAGGAAGAAACAAAACTAGTCATGCAGTTTGGAGAATCTGGTAGGGTATACTTATTTATAATTATTCACTGAGGCTAGAAACAAGATCCTTTTTTTTAAAAAAAAAGTAAATGGTCTGTCTGGAAAAATCCTACAGTTTGACCCTAAGTGAACACAATAACGCTTCTAAACAGCATTCTTAAGCATGCATGATTCAGGGCTTTTAGTTAAAATAGATCAAAGAAAAAATAAATAAAAATAAAATCGGTCTAACAAAGTTGACATTTTTTCCGATGATAAAGCTACAGACATTTTTAAACACTCTGGATTATACAGTAAATACTTGGCCCATGACAAGATTACTAATTTGTTGAACTAAAGGGAATGTTTAGAGAACATTTTAATAATATTAAAGTATGTGAACTTTATCTTGTTTACTGACCACTTATCCTAACAAATGGGAAACAAAGCAATACAACACAACAGTACAGAAAGTTAAACAAAATTTGGTTGGCTTTTTACTGGTGGATTCAGAATTATTTTCTTATGTCTCCTCTCTGGGGTAACTCTTTATACTGTTTCACTGACACTGTTCTATGCTACTAAGGGTATGGTATTCATTAAGCAATTCTTTTAAACATTTACTTCTGCTTAAATATGTTGATCAACTACAGACAAAAAAAATCTCCCTCATCACTGAGGACCATTGTACCTTGCAAAATTATAGATTTTAGTGTTTTACTGATGATGGAATGTGAGGTTTCACAGACTTTGCAAAGCTAGTTCAGGTCAGCAAATTCCTTTTTTGTGTCCTTTAAACCCCAGCTCTATGTCCAAGAGTGATTCAGTTAAAAACAAATATCACTTTTTTGGTTTGCATTCAAAAGGATCTCTAGTATCTATTAGCAGTAGAATAACATCTGCTAAAAAGCAGAGTGGCACAAGAAAGTTGAAAGTAGGAGCAGCAACTACAGTCATGTTTGCACAAGTTTCTCCATTCTAATCTCACTTTATCTTGCACATAATAGAAGCCCTGACAGGCAAAGAAGCCTGCATTAGAAGATGCCACCTGTGGTTCCTTTTGTTTAACACTGAGTGAAGGAATTTGCTGCGAGAAATTGGAGTTGATTTTGCTTAGATACACCTTTCACTTAAAGAGCTACTTTTCTTAGTCCAATATCTGGATCACCAGATGTGATCATTTTAAAACTTGTACTAAAATCATTCAACCCATAGGGGTGTAGGATGTAGCCGTGTTTGTCTAAGGACATACGCAGACAAGGTTCTTTGGATGAATCTAATATCTTTTATTAGACCAACTTAAATAGTTGGAAAACAAGAAAGTAAAGAAGCTGTCTTGCATGCATGCCAGCCCAGCCCCCGGCTTCTTTACTTTTCATTCCATCCAGGAAGAGCACACACCGACTGCTGGAACTTCCTTAGCCTGACAAAGGGTTTTTGAACCCAAAAGCTTACTTAACAATTGTTTTCCAACTATTTAAGTTGGTCTAAGAAAAGATATCATATTCACCTAAGGAACCTTGTCAACCCATAGGGACATTTATTTCACTTCACCTTCTTTCACGCAGTACAAATTATTAACCAGTCTCTCATTGTATTGTATATCATGCTAAATAAGCTCATCACAGTTAACTGTCTATTACTCATTAGCTAAAATCATAGTAATTTGACAATGATACAGCAGATAGACATTTGCACATCCAGAGCAGAACCCACCCTGGCATTCTTCAAAGCTGTAACATGGCCCATACACATTTTTACCACATGCTATCACTGTAGATGGTTTTGGTTACAGACTTCTTGACTGTAAAGTAATTTAAACAACTATTGAGTAAGCCTGATTCTTCAGCCTGCTCACCATATACATTGAGTGGCAGAAATTTTCCATGGGATGGTAGAAGTGAGGAATGAACAAAAGAATATTAGGCATCTGTAATTTAGTTTGCCTGAGTCCTCCAGCCTCTAGAAAAATGAAGATTCTTGCTGGATTATGAATTTCTTACTTGTAGAACTACCTGAAAGAATAAGCTGGGCATGCTTTCAGGCTTTTGTGGCCACGTACTAAACTCTGCCTACTTGTTTCCTTGTAGTTTGTTAACAAATCAACATGGGGGTAGGAGAAAAAGAGGAATTCTGATCAACCAGATTCCCGTACCCCAAACCTGCAGTTTCATACTTATTAAAATACGTAAATATGTATTAGGTTAATAAACACCAGTATAGTGTAAAAGTTGCATTTTATTTTTTTTCACAAAGGAAAACATATACTAAACGTATATTGTGTTTGGGGAAAAAGGTCTTATCAAGTAAAATATGTACTATAGTTACACGGGAATGTAGAGGGGTCTGACAGCGGCTCTAGTTTATGAATTTTTCATGGCATTCTGGGAAGCATATTGATTACACTGTTAGACTCCTTTATTCCACTCTGATACAGTGTAGCTTCATTTATACAAGGGCTTGAGAGATGAAGAATCTTTCCAGGTATGGCTTAGTATTGAATACAGATGGTAGTGCATTATAGCTACTTCAGTCCTTATTTGTTGACGTCTAAACAACAGTACAAGTTTGTGAACCATCACCTACCTATATTCTATCTATATTTCTACCAAATAATTGTGATCCTACTTATACAGTGTAAGGAGTAAGTACCTTGGATGAAGAAAAATAATACTCAAGAGGACAGAGGATCAGACTCCTGGTGTTTGGCTGAAACACTTAAGATTTAAAAAAAATAATAAAATAAGATTGCAAATTAATTTCTCAGGTATGCTGAACTCCCACAAGAGTTTTAGATGAGTGAAAAATTAAGAAATAGGGCCCATATTCACAATTTACAAGGTTTAGTTTAGGTCTGGGCTTTGTTTCAGTTTTCACCTATACTTTGTAACTCAAATTTAAGAACAAGCTGTTGTATACGGCATATATTTAAATATTAAGCAGGAACATTAAAGCTATAGTTTAAGGGAGAAAATACAATCAGAAATTGTTTTAAGGAAATCGGAAAGATGAATTGCAGACCTATATAAAGTAAGTGCTAGGGGCATCAACAGTTCTTTTTCCACCTCTCCCATCTCAAACACAGTATAATTAGATGCAGTTGTTACAGAATAATTTAGCTCAATCATATATGCAATAAAGTCAAAATACAATATAGGAATGTTAAAACCATTTAATTATAGTTAATCCAGTTTAACCGTACTGTACACCATTTACTAACCTCCTCTCATTTCTGAGCTTTTAGAGGTTTAGAAGACTGATAGGAATGTTTAACTTTGACTCCACTGAGATACTCATGTGAGTAAGTATTTACAGTCGAGGGGTCTACAATAAAAATAACGCCGTGCTATTCAAATAATAATTCAAATCCAGTTATGTGAGTAAAAATCACTCAATGGTTTAGACTTTGCATGTTGGGATCTTATTTTTCTAACTGCTCTAAAGTGTATGACTAAAATAGTAAGCTTATAATAATCAAATCGTAATTGAAATCTTCTTACAATTAAAGTAACTTACACGGAAAAGCTTCTAGCGCAGAGATTTCTCCATTGTGGTAATTACCATATTAGGAATTGTTTAATGCGTCTAAACCAGTGGTCTCCAACCTATTTAAGTAGGAGATCACCTTTGGAGCAACTGTGCACCATCGCCACTCCCCCGTCCCCGAGCAGATAAGTCTTTAGGAAGGGAAGGGGGGGCAGATTGAGGCAGAGGGAGAAAACATTATTTGGGGGCACACCTGCCCAGCAGGTAACTCCCACCTGGTCAGGTCCCCACTCAACATAGCATTGCTTCTGCCCTGTGCCTCACCACAGGGGCCCCTTCCTTCCCTCATAGACTGACCTGATGGTCTGCGGCACACACGTGCATGCACACAGGCACCCACTGCAGCCTTGGATCGACTCCAAGAGGCCCCGAGATCTACCACAAGAGGCTCCTAGATTTGTTGGTGGATTGAGATCTGCTGGTTGCTGACCACTGGTGTAAAACTATTTACATTTCAACAATAAAGACACTGTTTTACAATATCTGCTTATAGTTGTTGGCTCATGTTCTGGCTTATGAAGACCAAATACATGTACAGATATGCCACAAAAATAAGGTCATAATCTCTTCTACATTCAAACTATAAAAAAAGATCTTAAAAACAAAAACAACTCCCCACCCCCCACCACCATTCCCCCTACCCCTCCACACACGCACTTTATTTTCACTGTAAGTATCCTTATGCAGTTGGAGATATATAAATATATTTGTTTTAGGAATGGTAAAATGATGATGGTTCTGATAGAGATACCTCTTTTATAGCCTGACTCCCTTCTCCCAGCCATCCTCACTTCCAGCTTAAAGCTTCTTTTTTTTTTTTTTTTTAGAAAGTCATAAGACCCATTAAAGTGAGCTCAGTTGGACCTAGGCTCGCCTTTATTATTGTTTATTTTCCCTGATTACATGAACACGAAAGCAATATCGTCATAAATCTTTGCATGTGTAGAGTTTAAAATATTTCCTTCTCCATTGCTACTGTATTACCAACTTGTTGAGATGCAGCCAGTTTACACATTCTTGACTACGATATTTAGTGGAGCTCTAGCACTTGGAAACATAACATTTGAGTCCGTACATAGAAGTTGCCAAATATTTTATATAAATAAAGCTAAATTAATCTCTTTTTCAAGGCAAAAGGATACAAAAGCTTTAGAATATGTGAAGGACAAGAGAAAATAATACAAAGAATGTTATAATTTCATGATACTATTTTAGTATCTTAAAATTGTATTCATTTCTGGTCACCCTACCTTAGAAAATATGAAGCAGACATGGAATTGGTACCAAGATAAAAAAATATATAGTTAAAGTCATGGAAAGTCTTACAAGTGGAGGATTCTAGAAAATATTAGGTGATTTTAGAGGAGATATAAAAGATGACATTATATGTAAAAGTTCCTTATAGTACACAGGGAGGAAAGCAAGTGCTCTTACTTAATCTTTATCATAGTGCAGATAGGCCTCAAGATATGAAAGGATCTAAATATTCCTAAAAAGAAATACATGATTACCCTGTGAAAATCACCAACATGAAGTATCTCTAAAGCCAAAAGCAGAATCTGTCTCAAAAGAAGGATTAAGCATTTAGAGAGAGAATGAAACCATTCACGATTTTATAAGGGTTGGATTAAAAAAAATTTAGGGATGTAACCTTTCATGGTTTCAGATAAAAATCAACTATTAACTGATGATTTGTTCTCCCTGATGGATAGTCTTGTTCATAATTATGTATTATAGCATTTCATGCACCATTCTTTGAATCACGTAGCCAGTGTTACAGTATGTGGCACATGACAGTTCATGTGTTTTTGACCAATTGCTGTCACAAGAGTGTCTATGAATATTAGATTTGCTTCCTTTTCCAAATCCCAGGTTTTCCTTCCTTCAAGCCTAATTATGTCCCTTTCATTGATGTCATGTCCTTATCTAACTACTGACATGGTATTCAGGCATTTCAGTTTGATTTGGTTAGTCAGTAAACTACCCTGCCTTCTGCGTGACTTCAGGTTAACATGGATAACTACTTCTCTCTGCACCAGGAATAGAAAGACTTAGGATTCAAAAGCTATGTGTGGCCTTAAAAAGTTTAAAGGAAAGATTACTTCAGAACTGAACATCTGGCCTAAGGCAGACCAAGAGAACATACGCCCTAGGTGTCAGGGCACCTCTCTAAGGTGGGAAAAATACATATTCTATTCCCTGGCCACTTTTCTATTAGGTTTATAGAAACCTTAATTTTTTTTTTCACATTGTATATAAAAGGCCCTCACCTGTAGGCTACAGACCCATTCTTTCTCTTATGCAAAGAATATTTTGTTTTTTATGCAACATGGAGTAATTTTATCCATAGATAGAAATAGTGCCTATTCTACAGCCCAGTGGTGAAGACCCTTCTTTGGGATGTTAGACATTCAAATACAAGGCTTTTCTCTGTCATGTTCATTAACATGAGCAAGTGCCTGAATCACCAGGCTATTCTGAGCCTTTTTCTTCTCTTCAGTCTCCTATTAAAGCTCTCCACTTTGTTTTAAATATTAAATCTTCATTGGAGGAAATACTTGATCATGTTTCTCCAGCATCCCAAGCCAGAGCCATGGTCGCCAAGCAATAAGGTCAGTCTATTTTCCTGGCCCAATGAAGTTTTAATTACTTAAAACAAAGTGGAACAGCCCCAACAGAAGAGACTTAAGATGACACATTCCAGAACAGGTAACAGCCTCGTGGTCACAGCATTCAGCTGGGATGAGACTACAAGTCCTTGATTGATTCAGATCAGGCTTTTCAACCGGGTCTCAGGTCTATGCCCCAACCAGCAAGCTATTGGACACACATTTTTCAAAAATCCACAACACAACATACTTCTAAATATCTTGGTTTTCCAATACACAATAGGAAAATCTCAATATCTTTACTGGGTAGGAAGATTTTTTATCACTCTGCTGTATAAAGGGGTAGGAAAAGGTTGGCAGCTATACATTTGTGAAGTATTATTTCTTTGACATGCCTAGATGCCATCATACTAATATAAATACATTACTAACTTTTGTTTTGTCATGGCCACAAGTATATAGACATGGGGAAATCCTGCATCTTTAAAGGCTCAGGACTCCTTCCTTCTCCCTTATTCGACTTCCTCTTCTTTTTATTTTTATTTTTTTGCCAAGTTAATTTACCATTTTCCCACTATACTTGAGTGTTGAGTAACAGAATAGCCTGAAATGTTCCCAGCAACAGTTCCAAAAATGACTGCCAAATCTTTTAGCTCCTGCGTGGGGTGGAATTGTAATCTTCATTCCTGCTGCAATATTCATACACCCTTTCACACCTACGCAGGCTAAAATCTGACACATCCCTTTCAAAAATGTTTATCCTAGAGGGAAAGTTGAATTGATAGCTTTACCCAAAACATGCTCCCAAAACCATATGCAGCTTAAGATGGCGAAAAACATCCAAGAATGTCATGCAACATATCTTGTGATATTCTGCATTCAATGCCAGGCAGAATTATTCATAGAAATCAATGTAGTGATTCGCTTTAAAAATATCACTGATGCAATATGGTCTCTTATTTCCAAGTATACAATGAATGCATTTTTTTTCTATAAATTTAGGATTAAGTTACTGGTGCTATTCCCTTGCCACTGATATAAATGTGCAGTAACACAACTTTACACAGAACCAAATATTGCCTTCAGTTATTGTCTAGTTAATTCTCCTTTAGCAAATACGGAATAAACATATAAAGGGAATTTCAGAATACAGATGGCAACTAATCTGTTCCAGCAAATGAGAGGTGTGCAGTACTCTGAAACTGAACATATACGTACTCACTCTTAAAAGCAGGAGTCCATAGGCTTTCACATTTCAGTGAAGTTTCTAAATGAGTATTAATTTGTCATCTGATAGGCATTAGAGAAATCTGTCTATATTTCTCTAGATTTGACTACCTTTACTACACATTAATTGTAATCCAAAATATTATTTCTTCCAATGCAAATTAACCCCAGTGTCTTACTAAGGGGTCTCAAAATAATAGAGAAAATTCTGAATAGAGGAAAAAATATATAAGAAATGTATTTGTTTAAAAAGGTGTGATCCATTACATACCTTTGGAAGTAGTGATATAAAAGAGGAACTTCTATGCTGTCATTTTTCAGTCATTTTCTTTTACTAACCTAGGCTTGCTCCATCAACTGTTATGTAAAGTATGTTTTCATGAAGGGCTTTTATTCATCAATAGGAATTTTCTACCCAGATTTTCCTCTGCCACTTGAAAGAATCATAAGCATCTCTTTTTTTTAAATCAGTATCCTTCCTTCCAGAACAAGCAATTATTTTCCTGATTACTTGAGGCTGTGAAATCAACATTTACAGTGGTGTCCTTTTACCAAAGTGATGTAAGGATGTGAACATAAAGGAAAATGCAGTAGTTAAGCATACTTTTGTTTTTCTGTTTACATTTTGACCATGAAATTCATTCCATTCAAATTTAATTGGAGTTCTGGGCTCACTACAATTTCAGATAGATGTAAAGTTCACGATAATAATGCAAGTATAATTTGACTGGCAATGTTAATGAGTTTGCAGTGTAGATCTACAACAAGAGAACAAAAAGGTTTTCCAAGGACACAGCACAATGTGTTTCACTTCAGCATGAACTGGTGGATTAGAATTCAAGTTGGCTTTCAGTTTAGAGCTATTTTTTTAAACACATACTTTTTTCCAAATCTAAGTAATAAGCAGATTTAGAGACATGAACATGAAGCAGTACATAATTTCACCAGCAAATTTTTCCAAGAAGTGAATAAGTCAGATACTTCCCAACTTTTATCAATTAACCAATTCTTCTATAATGCATCATTAAGGAAACAGTGACAAACTACGCAGGAAAGGGAAGCTTTTGAAAAGCAAAATGGAGAGCCATGCAACTAGCCCATATTAATTTGTCGCAAGAGCTAAGCACCTAACTGGTCTGTGCCCTCGAAAAAAAAAATCAACCTTCAAAGGTGGGTAGTTGTTTTGGCTTGATTTCTTAGAAAATACTTTATATCAGAAGAAGCCATCAGTTGGTGCTTGTTACACAGAGTTTAATGAATTCTTCATTAAACTGGAGGGATATAGCCTTTGAAGAAATATCTGTTTCTTTCTAAACGAATTATGGCAAACAGCATTTGAGCTTGCTTTCTTTGTCCTTACTGGAGTCAGTTCTCAGGGTGGGGTAGCCTTCTGGAAACCAGAAAATGGCACTGCAATTATTGATGGAAAACCTGTATAATATTATCACTGTATGCTATTACCATCACTGATCTTGTTCCGAGGCTGGAGTATATCATGCAAAATTAGTGACAGTCAGAAAAATCCTGTGGATCTAGGCAGTTTCTACTGCTCAACAGAGCAATAAAGAGAGACCAAAACATGAGTGAGTGTATACCTTTTTAAACACCACATAAGTGAAAGGAGCTTTTCATAAAATAAAACAACATAACAAAATAAACTGCCTGCTGAACAATCTAGATAGTCTATGTAATTGATTCACACCAGTGAATTGTTTTCCCACAAAAGTAACCCTATTGACGTAAGCTGGACTACCAAACATGATTAAGTAATCACAATGTGAGAAACTATTTTAAAATTAGGCAGACAAGGTTCTTTGGGTGAACCTGGTGTCTTTTATTAGACCAACTAAATAATTGAAGAACAAAATTTAAGCAAGCTTTTGGGTTCAAAACCCCTTTGTCAGGTTAAGGAAGTTTCAGCAGTTGATGTGTGCTCTTCCTGGATGCTATGAAAAGTTAAAAAGCCAGAGGCTGGGCTGGTATGCATGCAAGAGAGGCAGTCAGTGAAAATGTAGATTGAGGCGTCAATGGGTGAGAGACAGGCGAGGTGTGGGGGAGAAAAGGGGGATGAATAATGGAGAAGTACCGGGGGAGTCAGATGCAGGTTATAACGTGTCATAAATCCAACATCTATACTTAGTCCATGATTTTTAGTATCCAGGGGGTTGATGAAGTGGAGGTCATAGACTCGTCTCTGGGAAGTGTTTTGTAAGTTTCCTTTGAGGGTCAGGTCTGAGAGATTGGAGACAGAGAAGTTTTCTTGTCAGAAATGTGCCCCCACCGGTAACTGGGTATTTCTGTCTTTGATGGATTTCCAGTGTGCGTTCATTCTGGTGCACAGTTGTTGTTTGGTTTTATTTTATTTTAAAATTAAGCTTAGAGGTAGAATGTGATAATGCTTAAAATAGGGAGTAAGGAAGATTAACACACGCGCACGCGCACACACACGCACACAAAGGAACACCCTCTATCCCCATATTGGTGCTAGGCAAACCATGTTAAACGATTCATATTTCATACAGTGCAGGAAAGAGCAAAGCCCAGGTTTGCAAGACCAGAAATTTTATCTACACATCTTACGTTTCACCTCCACAATAGTCAGATCCTGCACCAGTGGAATTAACAGGGTTTCAGTAAATGATTTCACTGGAAGAAGGATTGAGCTCTTTGTCAGCTAATAATTTCACAGTCTGGACACCCTAACTGGGAAGAAGTTTTTCCTAGTGTTAAGCCTGAAACAGTATTTGTGGCTGTTACTCCTGGTTTTCCCCTAGGGTGCCCTGGTGAACAGTTGTTTGCCGAGCCCTTGATATAGTCCTGCTAACATCAGTAAGCTGCTATCAAGTCCCCTTTCAGCCTTCTCTGTTTTTTCAGGCTGAAGAGACCCAAGTCCCTCAGCCTTTTCTCATATGGCTTGCCTTGCAAGTCTCTGATCATATGGGGGGCTTTTCTCTGGACTCTCTCAAGGTTTTCCACATCCTTGTTGAAGTTCAGCACCCAGAACTGGACACAGTACTCCGGCTGCAGTCTCACCGATGTTAAGTAAAGTGGAAGAATCATTTCCCTAGTTTTGCTTGAGATGCATCAGTTGATGCATGCCAGAATATTGTTTTCCCTGCTGGCTATAGCATCACGCTGATGACTCATGTTCATACTATGGTCTTTTATTACCCCTAGGTCCCTTTCATTTATGTTGCTAGTCAGTATGGCACCACCGAGCCTGTAAATATGTTGTGGATGGTTCATCCCCAGATGAAGCACTTTACAGTTCTCAATGTTGAACTTGATCTGGTTCCGATCCACCCAACTTGCCAGCCTGCCAAGGTCCGCCTGTATCTGCAGCCTATTTTCAAATGTGATCATGCACCCCCATAACTTGGTGTCATCTGTGAACTTGGCTAGTGAGCTCTACACCCCCACATTCAAATAATTGATAAAGATGTTGAAAAGAACTGGACCAAGTACCGACCCCTGAAGGACACCACTGATCACCTCTCACCAGGATGCCACAGACCCGTTCATTAAAACTCTCTGGGTCCGTCCCCGTAGCCAGCTTCCTACCCACCTAACTGTCAAATAGTTATCATGAGATACCAGCTCAAAGGCCTTTTGGAAGTTTAGGTATACAATGTCAACCTCATCTCTCTTATCCATGTGGTGAGTTACCTGGTCATAGAAGGAGATGAGATTGGTAAGACAAGACCTGCCCATGACAAAGCCATACTGGCTGTCATTCAGCATCCTACTTTCTGCAAGAGTATCACACAGATGCCTTGATGAATTTTTCCAGGACTTTCCCTGGGACAGAAGTTACGCTAATTGGCCTATAGTTACCCAGGTCCTTTCTCCTCCTCTTCTTGAAGATGGGCATAACGTTGACCCTCTTCCAATCTTCAGGGACCTCCCCCAAGTGCCACAAGTTTTCAAAGTTTCACCAGAGGTCCTGTGATTACTTTAGCCGGCTCCTTCAACACTCTCAGCTGAAGTTCATCTAGCCCTGATGACTTAGAAATGTCTAACTTTTCTAACTGATCATGCACCAGTTCACTGTTGACACTGGGAAGGCAGTCATACCCACCATGCTCATTCTGAACCTTATGATTTTCCCCTTAGTCTGGTGAAATACATAAACAAAGTAGTCATTCAGGAGCTCAGTTTTCTTTCGAGTGTCAGTAACCAGCTGCCCTGAGTTTTAAGCAATGGCCCCATGCCTCCATTCGTTTTCCTCCTGTTCCCTACATACCTAAAGAAGGACTTCTTACTGTCCTTGATTTCTGTTGCTAGTCACCGTCTTAGCCTTTTTAATCTGCTCCCTTCAAGTGTGGGCCATTGTTGTACAATCCTCCTTGGGGACTGTCCCAAAATTCTATTATTTGTATGCCTCTTTCTTCTTTTTCTAGAGGACCACGATATCCCTATTAAGCAAAGAGGACTTACCAGCCCTTCTGCTACCTTTCCTCTACATGGGAATGCAGTTCTTTTGTGCCTTGAGGATTGCGTCCTTGGGAAATGATCACTCTTCATGCACTCCTTTCTGTGGCAAATAAGTGGTGATAAACAGTGACCAAACGCCAGCAGATCTGTGCTCACTGCAAAGTGGAGCAGCAGGTGCAGCCCAATCAGCCGTGCGAAGCATGCTGCAAAATCCCCAGCTCATGCTGCTTGAAAAACGTGCGAATGTAAGACCTGAGCTGATTGGTTGTTGGGGCAGTATAAAAGCAGAGCCCGGGACAAGGAAAGGCGGGACCACACACAGCATCGGGAGGACTGATCGCCCTCACCGAGGTCCTGCGCCCACAGTTTCCTTCTTCCCCCCCAGGTACTCCCATCGGATAGTCTGCAGTGGATAAGCGTAAGGAGCTCTCGAGTTCCCATGGTTGAAGTTTTTTCGGTTGTGGCATTTGCTACGAAGTTTAAAGGGAACTGCTGGCACAGAGTGAGGTATGAAGCACTGAAGTACCCCACGGCAGAGGGGGCATTTAGGTGTCTCGTGGTGTGATTCACAAAGTCTGTCTACAGTGTTTAAGTTGAGTAAAACATTTATTTCTTATATTGGCTTAGAGTCTCTTGTGCAGGACGGGAATAGTGAAAACAGGGCAAAACGTTCCTGAACCCTTTTGTTCCCGGCCTGTTTGACTCGGGGGTTAATTCCCCACCCCCCACAATTCCTCCTCACACTTTCATCTTCAGTCCCTGGTCCCATAATGCTCCCCCCCTACTATTTCCCTGAGCCTGTTGCAATTCACTTTTTTGAAATCCAGAACTTCAACCCTGCTAGCTTATTTGCTTACTTTGTGATGGACAGTGAGTGTGATGGTTTCATGGTCACTGTTGCCCAGGCTACCCTCTATATTCAAGTCATTCACCAGATTGTCTCCTTTGGCCAAGATCAAGTCTAGGATAGCATTACATCTGGTTGGCCTGTGTACTTCCTGAGTCAGGTAGTGCCCTTTGATACATGTCAGGAAGCAACACAACTGATTCAACTTAGCCAAGCGTTCCTCCCAAGAGGTATCTGGGTAACTGAAGTCATTCATGATGACCATGTCTTGTGTGCACGCAGCCTCTGCCTGTACTCAAGAGAACTCCACATCAAGCTCCTCCCCCTGGGCTGGTGGTCTGTATTATACTTTTAGATCCCTCTCACCACACTTCCCCCATAGTTAGACCCAGAAGGTTCTGAGCTGCTCTTCTTTGGAGCTGATGCCAGCCTCCAAGGAGGTGTACTGCTCTCTCACATAGAGAGCTACACCTCCACCTTTCTTCCCTACTTGATCTGTGACTATATTCCAATCATATCAAGAGCTCCACTAGGTCCATAATCCCTACTAAATCATAATGCCCACTGGGGAGTAAGAGAGCTAGCTCCTCCTGCTTGTTCCCCATGCTCCAGGCATTAGTGTACAGGAACTTGAGTCCTCAATCTGAGACCTTCAATTTCAACCTCCCACTGAGGGAGAACCATTCCCTCAGCTCAGCTTTTCTGGACAACAAGAAAGATACAATTTCAGTTTTATACAAAAGTTCAAAAAAGTTGTTTTAGAACATTCTAGTTATCTAGTATGCCTGTAAATATTGTTTGTATTTTGGGGATGAGTCCACATGTGCAATTAATGCAAATCAATAAACTCTGGAGTTTATTGCTTGCTGGCATGGCTTCTGAATGTATGGCTGGGATCTCAGCATGTTGAGGTAGGTCAGGGCAGCCCTGGCGGTCAGCTTGGTAGCTGGGGTCCCCCAAGCTCAATGTGCTGCGGAGGGGCTAGCCAGCATGCAGTACCTGCACTGAAACAACCTTGTGCCACAGCCAGACAGGGCAGCATCTACATGTGCCCTGCTGTGAAGTAAAAAACTCCTCAGTGGAATAGTACTTGTATTTACACGTACTATCCTTCTGCAAAGTTAATTAGTTGACTTCAGCTTAATAGGGGCGTACGTCTAGATGCACAGTGTTTACTGTGGAGCAAATTATTGTATTCTGCAGTAAACGTCTCATGTAGATGTTCATAGGATCTACTACAATGAGGCTAAATTACACACCTATTAAACTGTTTTTAATGATCTCTTCAATGAACAGTCTGATACTACTTATACCTTTGAGAGCCTCCCATTTACCTTTGCTGAGGTTAAGAGGTTAATCATGCATCATAGCCTAAAAATATCTAATCTATAAAGATGGACTGTGACTATGCATAAGTTATCTCCATAATGTTCAAAGATAAACTTCCTACTAATAACTTGCTAATAATCTATAGCTTATTATAGTCAATAACTTATATGAAATAGGAAAGCTGTAACTGAAGCTTAGAGCTTAAGATTTTGAGAAAAGTCAGGCAAAAATAATTTTGAGACCTGCTGTTGGGTTTTGCAAAACTTCAGGTTTCAGATCCTAGGGATCCTCTCCAAGCATTTTAGCAAGCTAGTCTCCATCCCAGAATCTTTTGTTTTTAAAGATAAAGGAAACTTGCTTGGCCCATGTTGCTTACATTTTAAAACAAAAACAGTAGTGTGAATCACAGGCTAAATCCTAAATCCTTACTCTCAGTTTCCATTCAAACTCCAGAAAGAAAAAATAAGCTTTAGCATAACTTTTCTGAAGAAGGTGTAAGGACAATGGAGAGGTCCTTTCTACCTCATACAGGAATGAGCCTTGGTACAGGGTTAGAACCTAAGTTGCACACCTTGGTTACAAACCAGTATGTCAGATACCTGGGGTTCTTCCAGGAAGAAGAACCTTGTCCATGTATGTTCCCTCGCTCCATAATTTTCCAAACCCATACTCTTCCACAAAGTGATGGACAGCCTAGACTCTTCCAGGAAAGGCATGAATGGGGCAGGAATAAAGGGGTTCAAAATACAGAAGGGATTGCCAAAGCATCTAAGTTACTAAACAGTACATTTGTAGTAACATGTTCTCTATTAACATACAGATCTTTTAAAGCAAGAAAAAAACTAGGAGAGTCTGTTCAGCCCACTTTTCTGAAAAAGCTAAGCTAGGTCTGTATAAAACTGACACAGGAACTTTTCTAGAAAACTGAGGAAGAGGAGGCTACCATAGTGTTGAAGTAGTAACTCTTCCATTTCTATGGAAGCAATGTCACTCTTGAAGTAAGTAAGTCGCAAGAAACATGACGGAACCAAGTTATGTCATTTTGAGCAAAATCTTGCAGGCACTCAAGTCAATTACAAAGTTTCCGTTGAACCAGTTAATCACATCTGAAGTAGGAACATGGCCATATGTTTGTAAAACTAATTGTGCAATAAACCAGAAAATAAATCTCAAAGTTATTACATAAAATAAGTGTAATAAAGTTTGTAGCTGGCTTCTATAGCACCTTAAATTAAATGTTGAGCCAGCGCCAGCCAGCTACCAGTACTTCCAGCTTCCACAGCACATCGGAGCTTTGAAGGGCTCCAGTGTGTTCCCATGGGTCTGAGTGCCTGTCAGCTGATGGATGCTCCCAGTTGTGGAAGTACATCAGAGCTCTTCACACTGGTTCATTCCTGTGGCTGTGAGTACCGTCAGCTGATCATTACTCTCCATCTCTGAAGTGAACCAGAGTCTTGAAAGACTCTAGTGCATTTCTCAGGATAGGAGCACTGATCACCTGACTGGCAATCCAAGCCAAGCACACCTGCCACCCAGCTTGCTAATTGCTGGTGCAGGGGAGCCCAGGATCGTGATCTCCATCTCTGTCCGCACTGCCAATACAGCACAATTGGGATCTGATCCCCTATCCCACAATTGTGCATCCTGCAATACACATGTAGCCAGGCAGGAGACATGAGTATTTGGATAGGGAATTGGATCCCATTGCACCTTTAACTGAATGTCCACTCATTTGCCAACTGTGCTGTGCTGAAAGAGATTCAGTAGATTCAATGGTTTACCTTACATTTACAGTTTTATATTTGTCTCTTAACAGAATGCACTGCAGATCAACGTGCATTACATGAGACCTATAGACACCTGTAGAGTAACTGGGTGTACGTACATGTGCACTTTAATGTGCATTAGCCTATCTTACTGCACATTAAAGCATCACAAAAACCTGGGCGCTTTCATTAATGCACATTAAAATAGGCTAATGCGCCACCACCTGTAGCTTCACATAGCAATTAGCTAGGCTAGTACACAAACAGCAACTGGGCTATGTCTTCATCTTCCAATAGATATTCGGGGTCAGATTCTGCTTCACCCATTAAATACTTAAGTAGACTTAGGTGTCTAAGTGTATTCCTATTTCACCCTGCTTGAGTCCCTAAAAAACTCTTGATACAAAAAGATGGGTGGGCCCTCTTCTTCCTTAGCACTGTTTTGTGACTCACTCTCAAGAGGCAAATGAAACTTTGCTAAAACAATAGATTCATTAATGGATTTTCAAGTTCTTGAACAGTATGGAACACAATTGCACTTAGGTGCTTAAGTTTACTTACACATCTAATAGGTGGAATAGGATCTGGTCCCAGGCTCTTTCCCACCTGACAGTCAGACGAAAGGGCTGTAGTTACATAAAACACTTTCATGGCTAAAGCAGGCTGCCATTGGCTAAGCTCCAAATGCTGGTTAAGCTCCAAGCATCAGCAGATGAAGAAAGTGATGATATCCATTATGTATTATCTGCCTTCCTTAGAAAAAAGAAATGATGAGAGCATTATTTAATTTACCTAAACATGAAACATTTCCTGCCCCCTTTCTTACCATACTTGATGTCACAGTTTTAAAGGTCAAATTTATTACAAAGTACATTTGTAGCAGAAGGGTGTTTGTATACAATTTTGTACAGTTTCCATGGAAAATCTGAACGCAACTCAGGGACTTTTGTGGTTTCATGAATTAAATGTCAGATATGTCTTTGTTCATTTGCACGGAAACAATAAAAACTTGTGCCTTTTCATGGAAATTTTTCCCATTCCATGAAGTCCTTAATTTTTTTCACACCCAATACCAAGAAACTGAACCTCAGTATTAATCTTGGATACTATGAAATATCTGATAGTTTTAAAAGCTTCCACTACCTATTATGTCCTATGTGAATCACAACAAATATGTAAACAGCTTTTAATTGTACAAACACGATGCCCATGAAAACCTACTATACTGACATTATTACTTGAATGAGACAAATTCCCAACCTCCCAGAAGCCTAGATGATGCAAGAATTATATTTATAATTCAGAAGAGGGCACTCTTTGCTCTGAACTAATGTCCTACCATAGCATTCTGGAGTTCAATACTTGTGAAGGTGCCACGTTTAAAGAAGTGCCACAATGTTTTAATTGCCATAAGAGGGCTAATAGCTGTCTTTTAGCCAAATTATCTTGTGGAATTATGGCTCAGATTGATGGAAAATAGATTTAATTTAAAGCACATGGTTTTTATTTAGGTACTTTACAAAACAAGTAAGAAATTATTTGCAGGCTGGAAATTAAGTATGCACTTAGATTTGTTAGTTTTCCAAACTTAGCTTCTCTGCACCCATCCCTGAAATGAAGCTTTTAACTGCAAAAGTTCACAAGCAGCAATGTACAATAGTGTTGAATTTATCTCAGAGCTGCAGTAAGGGTTCATTACTAATGCATTTAGGGATAAAAACTGCAAGTATGATTATTATCAATACAATGATAAGATGCCATTTTAATTTTGAAATGGAAATTCTTCCACTAGTTATTTCCTTCCTTTTACCTACATATCAAGCAATCACAGAATAACTCAAAGAGCTTTCCAGAACTTCTGACCTAACTATCCAAACATCATGTTTTAAAAGAAACACAATGAGTCTTCATTGAGGTTTCCAAATTTTAATAACTGTTTTTTATAGTATTTATGTTAACTCACTTCCTGGCAGTTCAGTGTAGGGTGGTATAAAACATCATAAAGACAAAGTCAATGTGCTATGTAATGCCATAAAAAAAAAAAAAAAAAAAGCTAAAAACAAGGAAAAAAAATGCGTTATTGCAATTTAAACACAGGTTTGTAATCATGAGACACCAGGATATTTTAATAATAAGCTTAAAATACTTAATTTCTAAATCTGACAACCAAATGTTATGGGGTGGTTTTAGAGGAAAAGCATTTTGCTTATCTTCTCTGAAATCTCCTATTGTTCTCCTGTTTCCAAGTGAAGCCACAAATCTGACGTTCACTAGAGTAACAAAAGCACGGTGACCGTGGCTGCTGCCCTGGTCACCAAAACTGGGAGTATGGGGGTAGAAAAATAGAGGCTTCTGTAGCCACACAGCAATACTGGTGGCATGGTGGCAGCTTGAAGTTTCTGCTGCAATCGTGCATCACAGCTAATCTCAGCACGCAGCTGGCTTGTTGCACACCTTTGCTGACCCTTGTACTACCGATACACTACCCATACCAAGACCAAGGAACAGTCTGCTGTTTCTGTGAAGAGTCTGACTCGTTCAGTTCACAGCCCACTGGTATCAAAGATAGTGTCTTTCTTCCCTATTCGCTTGTAGTTGTCTTCTACATGTCCTGCTGCTTTCTAAGAATGTTTAACTTCCCATTTTACTGTCAGAGCAGGACCAGCAGATGCCTACTGTTGTGAAGCTAACTGCCACACTGGGCCATGGGCAGCTGGGTCTTGGGTCAACCAGGGATCAAGGTGCCAGCTGGGGTCAGGAGCAATGAGAAGATTCCATGGACAAGCCGGGTTAGGGACGCCAGGAGGACAATTCAAGCACAGGGGCAGGAACAGGCCGAATGAGAAAGGTGAATGGTCAGGCAGATAGCAGTCAGACAGCAAGCAGAGAGCAGAGTGCAGTCAGGGCAAACAGCAAAGCAGTCTGGAAATCACAGTGAACTCTGTTCTCCAGGCACTTCCTGTTTTGGGTCAGGGGCTTATATGGGGGAGGAACTGAAGGGTTGCCTAACCCAGGCTGGCCACTCGAGCGTAGGCTTGCCAGCCCTTCAGGGTTGTCCTGGAGTCTCTAGGAATTAGAAATTAAAAAGATCTCCAGGAGATTAATGAGAGTCATCTAGGAGATAAATGATTGGGCGTTCATTAAAATAAATATGAAATGTTGAATCCAATGTATACAGTAGTCCAGTGTTTTTTTTAAATGTAACAGCAATGTGCATTTGCTTTCCTGACAAAGTCTATGCATCATAATCCATAACTGAGATATGCAAGCAGACGTGCACATTCACATTGTGTGTTGTGGGCACGCTGGCATTCTTGAACCCTCCCAGAACAGATACAAACACAGTTGGCAACCCTTCCTGAGCGAGTAGGCAGAGAGCTAGGCCTTGCTAGAGGTTTCAATACAGCCTTGAACAGAGAGGGTGATCAGGGCAGGCCAGGATGAATGGCCATGCTGGGCAAACTGAGGCCCCAGCGTTGATGCTATGGCCAGACACTAATGCCCCAGAGTGTAAAACACCAACATAATCTACGGCTGGGGCTATTAAAATAATTTTCGTATTAGCACATTTAACTTTGAAGGATCTCAACCTCAGAAAATTGGAGAATGCGAGGAAGAAGATCCATTTGAAAGAACATTTTTTAGTCTTGCTGACCTTTTGCATCTTTGAGTATAAGAGGAAACAACCCTCACAGCCAACCTAAAAAACTGTAATGGAATACACAGACCTCCATAAACCCTAGGAACACTATAGAGAGGAAGAGTAATACAATACAAGGAAGGAAAGAACAATGTGATAGATAGAGGAAAAGGGAAGATAAAGGACTCTCTTGCACTAGCCTTTTTAAGGCAAATTTGTAAGATTCATAACAATGTATACAACCAATATATTTATTCTGATGAAGCTTTATTATCACCCACCCTCCCTTTTACTTTATTTCCCATCCTGAACTTCTACAGGGTTGGACATGGGTGTGACTGCCTCACAGACCTAGCTAATTTAGAGACCAATAAGAAGCAAAACCTTAGCACCTCAGGGTTCAATAGAAGCTCTTTAGCTGTACACCTGTAGAGAGGACTCAGTAATGAGCTAGTTATCCCACGTGGAAGCCTCTGCTAAAAAGATTTCACTGCTAGTGACGTTTAACACAAGCTACTTTAGGTATGTCCATTCACACTAACATTATACCTCTGACTGCAATACAGACATAGCCATAGCTGAATTGTTTGCTAATCACCATTATGTCTAGGTTCCTTCTATATTCCAAAGGAGTTCATGTGCCTCGTGCTTTCTTTTTCTTGCTGGGTTTTTATTGTCATATGATGGAAAAAGCAAAGATAAAATGGTACTTCTGGATTTTACTCTGAAGTTTGAGATTATTCTAATCCCGGTGTGAAGTGACTTCTGCTGCCAAAAGCTATCATGCTCCTGTTGACATTTTTTGTTAGACATTTCATCTCCCAGAATGTACGATACAATGATTATCTGGCTTGATCGTGATTTGGAGTTAAAGAGAGTGACTACCACTTCCACGCGAGGTTACCACCAGTGAATAAGAGGTTCAAAGCTATAACACTGAAATGTGTATTGAATGGACATGTACAGTAATTTTCTACTCTTGATGGCTTTTTTGGCTGCTGCTTAAACTTTTCAGGGGCATCTATTTCATTTTCAGTCATAATGAATAAGAATAACCAAGCCCTGGTAAATAATTACTTAATGGTTACATGGACAAATATATGTTTGTAATGTCTTTTAGCCATTAAAAGTGTACACAAGCCCATGCATTGTACTTACTGAAGGAGTTTGCAACCTGTAAATAAAAGTTCAGGATTCACTTTGAAAGGAATTTTTTTTTTCCATGATAAACTGAAAAGCTCAGATGTCCTGGAGCACACAAATGTGTAGCAGTAATATTTCCCTTTACGAAAGCATGCATTTGTTTCAGCATGACAACACAAAAATGGCAGACGTGGTATTTACAATCATCATTTCCTAAATTAGTGGATTCCACAAATTAACTGTGTTTCTTTTACTGGAATACTACTCTTTATTTGCTTAAATTTCCTCACCCAATGTTCTCGAATTATGGGAGGGGATAAAAAGAAGGGTTGTGCATAAAACAAGTCTATCATTAAACTGTTATCCCTAATCCAATTAGCATTTATTAGGAACACTGTTCTTTTTAGTGGTCAAAACACAATATGGTGGTACACAATACTGAAAACAGAGCTTGATAAGATCTGTCAGAGTTAGTTAAAAAAAAATTGCAAGTTGTGCCAACAACTTTCAAGGGCTGTTAAGTACCTTTCTTTTTGTGGCGATTATTAAGCTGCAATTAAGCCCATCACAGATTATATTTAAAATACTTAATTTTGTGTTAGGTGCTGTCTAAAAGGACATGTACATTTTCTCAAGAAATCTTTTATAGCAATATGCAATCATCAACTTCAATAATAGAGGCCCCTGACAGATGGCAAAACAGAGGCCCACTTAAGATGTGATTAACTGGTTAATCATCTCTAAAGTAGTGACCTAGCCACACATTCATTGAATTCATGGCAGGATAAAATGAGGTATTAGCCACAAAGTTATTACACAAAATGTGCAAAATAACTTTGTGGCTGGTTTCTATCACACCTTTAATTGAACATGTAGCCACTGATCCCAGCCGACAGAGTAAGTCCTTGGGATCCCGTCAAGGCTCCTGTGTGTTCCAGGAGCTGGGAGTGCCAGGCAGCTGATGGGGGCTCCCACCTGGGAGACAGCAGAGAGTCTTTGGCTCAGATGTGTCCCTGCCGTTGGAAGCCATGTCTGGTGACTATAGCTCCCAGCCACGGGAGTCATGGTTCTCTCCTCTGGCTGGGAGCTCCGCTCAAAGAACAGGCACTCCTAGCCAGAGCCAAGGGCTCCCATGCACTCCCCAGGCTGGGAGCCCTGGTCGGCTGATCGGGAGCACAGGGAGCCAAGCTTACAAACTTCAGGTGCAGGGAGAGGCCCTTTCATCGTGATGCTCGACTTCCCCTGTACCAGCAGTATGGCATGATGGCATTTGATGCTTAAGTCATGCCTCCTGTCATGCATGTGTGTCATGACAGGTTGCACAACACTTGGGATCATACATCAGATCCCACTGTGACTTTAATTTAACACCTTTCAGTGGCCAGAGGTTCACAAGGTAATCCTAAGCCACGATGATGGGTATGCTAGAAAACCCTGAACAGAATAAAGGATACATAAGCGATGTACCAAAAAACTTAAGGCAAATTCAGTTAGAAACATTTCTTTCCTTCTTTGCTGTTCAGTGTCTTTGTATTAAATAACAGCTGCCCACTGCCCCACAGCATTCCCCCTGTACTCACCACCTTTAAAAAAAAATATCGTAACTATTCGTAATTCCACTGAGAAAACAAAAGAGAACAAAAATCATGAAAACCAAAAAAACCCCTCTCCCCACTCCACACACACTTCTGGTTTTGATAACTGCAGGACTATGGAACCGTAGTAAAAAACTTTTTTTTAACACTCCACAACATGCCTAGGTGATGCTCTGAATGCAATGATACCAGTGGAATCTTTCAAGTACGTTGCTGATTTAGAACCCGTGTGAATTAACTTGGTATAAAGCCAGTGAAACAGAGCTGGACTGTGGTTATTAAGTAGCCCCAGGAAATGTAAGGAAAGAAGAAATAAAACCCTCTTATGCCACCCTGTGGTTCATGAATACATTTTGTATAAAACAGCAAAAAACTTGATTCCAGATGCACAGACCCTTAAAGACCAAAAACATAACAATAACTGAAAGGGATTTTTTGCTGAATCTGGGAAGTCAGGGCTTTGACTATTTGAATGCCTGACACAGCATTTCCAAGCGAAAAAAAGGACAGCTGTAGGCTAACAAGTAGTGATGCCAATATCTATGGACAGCTTGCTTAAAAGAGTAACAGTCCACATAGGAGAAAATTACAGTCACATTGATTCAACAATGATCTTGTTCTCTTTTTATTAGAAATCTGAATAGTTTGCTTGTCATTTTATTCAGTTACAAAATGCAAACCAAACTTCCAGCAACCTCAGGCCTCAATGACTAGAAATCCTACACCACATTAAATGTTTGTTTTCTGTAAAAATAATTTTGTTCTAACATTTTGAAGTTCAAATTAGCCACATTTTTCTGCTTTGCCAAGTGCTGGCAAAGAACATAATGAGTAGCAGCGTAGCAAAAGACCCAGAATGAACAAACATGTCCCTCACCTGGAAACTGAAGACTAGTTGAGTCATTAAAAAAATGGAATAGGATGAGGAAACATACACAAACAGGAAGTACAAGGGGTGACTGCTCAGCAATGTGTATTACTGTGCATTTTTCTCTGTTATATTTTCCACACGGATGTGACAAGACGACAAGACCTCACATCTACTTAAAAGAAACTGAAAAAAGTGAACCATTCCTTAAGTGGGTTGAAGTTCACATTTCAGAAATGTAAAGTTGAAATTCACACTTCAGAGAAGTTCACGCTTTATCCAACTTTATCTAGTGTTATGTTTATGAATGGCACATTTGAAATAAATAGACCAACTCAATTATTCTAGAGTTTCTAAGCTGTCACTAACTTACAAAAAATAAATGTGGATGCCAGAACTCTTTAGTTTAAGAACAGAATTAGTTTTTGCAAAATTTCTCCCTTCCCTAGGATCAATATGAAATGGTCTTTGCTCTATTTGTAATTAAACGAGCAATATTCCAGCAATCCTACTACTGTAATAAGAATTTAGTCTGACAAATTTAAACTGCAAATCATATTCAGACCCAATCTCATGATTGCCTTTATAGGTGAATTGCTACTTAAAAATATTTTCAAACTATGCTGCAGAAAAGCAGCCCCTTGAGTTTACAGTTCCTTACAATTTATTCCCATTCCTGGGTATTTAAATTAGTCCAACACATATCTGGATATGAGTAGATGCATAGGAGTACAAGAGAGTGGACACTAGTGTAAAGAAATCTATGCTATATAGCTTTGCAAGTCATATTGGCCTGCCACACTAATCATAAAACCAAGGGGAGCTGGACTAAAAAAAGCACAAGATAAAGAACCTTAAAGCATGCCATTGCTGAGGTGTTCATCTCTTACATTTAGTGAAGATTTGGGTTTAGGATTCCATTGGTGATGCAGTTCCCAAAGTAACAACAACAAGACCCATAATAAATAAACGAGAGAAATATAACCCCCCACTATGTTATATATTATTATTTGTATAAATATAATACTATAAGTGTGTGTGTGGGTGGGTGCGTGCATGCACAATCTAACCAGCTTTCACATACCCTCAACTTGCACTTTTATTATTTTTATTGTTTTGGTTACTGGCGTATTCATACATTCTCCATTACCTTGCAAGATACAAAATTCAGCAAAGATCTCATACCCAGATTTCCAGAAATGACCTCAAATTTCGATAAATTGATTTCTGTTTGCTTTCTGAAGTTTTATCTTACCTTGACTTTCTTGGTTGGTCCTTAGATGCCATTCTAATAAACATCATCAGCAGCCAAACTGTAGGCATGTAAAACTCCTATTGAATAGAATAGGATATTTGAGTAAATGACTTAACCTGCTCTACAAAATAGTTTTGTCAAAACACATCCACTCGCTAGAATCTTGACTTTCTTAACAAAGAAAAAAATATTAGATAAAGATCAGCACAAACTGTCCTAGGCTTGACTGCTTCTAAGGTTCTTCCAAAAAAGACTTCTAAGGTTCCTCCCCTAATACTTTTTTCCTGAAAACCACTCACACCTGATGCATTTCTTTGATCTCAGATGCATGACCTTGCATTTTGATGTACACGAGTACATAAGTTAGATCTGCAGGATCCGGCACGTAAGCTTATATCTCTGCTCTCATCAGTTCAGATGTTTGAAGCAGATCATTACATTTGTAATATGAGGACAGAATTTCTGTTTTTTATGAAGTGGTACAAGTGTTAATTCTCTCTGTTGTTGAAAAAGGAACGTACAGACAGTATCTATCCGCTACTGTGAAATAGCCTGTTTGTCATTGCCTTTGTTTTCCCTTCTTTGATTCTCCTTAGACTTTTTCGTTCTTTCTCTCTCTCTCTTCCCCACCATCACCCCATATCTCCTCACTCCGGGTTTCTGACCCCTGCCCCTGTTAGTCTCTTCAAACAGGAAACAAAAGATAAAGCCTCTATTGTACATATTAAAAGGTTTTATATTTCAGTAAGAGAATGCTAGATGACAGATCCTTCCAAATGCAGTTGTTTCCACCTTTAAATACAGTACGAATCAGAAAGGCCAAGAGGATATTTGTATTATTAACAAAGTCGACTGAGATGCCAAACTAATTCAATCCCAGCCTTTGTCTCAGACCACATGGCTTTTGTCAAATCATGAAATCTCTCCTTTCCCCATCTAAAAGGTAAGCACAGCAATCCTCCCTTTCCTTACCTTGACATATTTACAACAAATGCTTTGAGGCAGAAACCATCTTTCTTTAAAAAAATCAAACAAACAAAGGGTAATAGAAGACATTATTTAATTTTATTACAAGGAATAAAAAATAGCCAGCACCATTTGTCAGTTAAACATATTGGTAATTTGTATTTTCACCAATTAAAATACAGGGTGAGGGTACAGGAAAAGCTCAGACTTGTCATTCTTCTCTTCTTGTTACCAGTTTAAAGTTAAAGGGCTTTCAAATAAGCTCTATATGTCTGATTTTTTAAATTTTAAAAATCTAATATCTTATCCTAAAAGAGGCAGATTGTAGTCGGCTTACTCAAACTCTAGATGAGTACTTCATACATAGAGCTACTATTGAAAAAAAATATTACAACATTTGCAGAATAGCATAACCCACACTTCTGTAGAACATGATCAGTCATTCACTTATGTCACTGACTAAGCTTCCAGTTATCTAAATGGAGCAGAATCAGGACCATATGATATGGTTACAGACAGGCACAAATATATTTTTGTCCTTGAGATCCTCATTCACAGTTCTTTAGGTCCAATAGGAAGGCTCATGACTGTATAGCCAAAAGCTCAAGTTTGAGCTCAATTGTTGACAAACCAGCCAAACTATTATTAGCATTAATAGTTGGTCTCCACAATTAAGGAGACATCAAAATTACTACCCAGTGGGTAAGTCTAGATGTCTCCAATTCTAATTACTCAAGTCAAGACCTTGTATCCATCCACATCTTTCCAAAAACTCATTTGCTATATGATGCACACAAGCCAATTACAAATATTAAAGTAAGGGCTTTTTTTATTTTTTTTAAAAATGGAGTGAAAACATGCAGAATGATTTTCAAAAGAAAGTCATTCATGAAGTCATATGATGGACAACTTCACCCCATAAGAAGAGCAAGTAAGTCCTACTGATATCAATGCAGAGCTGCTGGCGATTATCTTTGAAAACTCACAGTTGTCAGGAGAGGTCCCAAATAATTTAAAAGGGCAAATATGGTGTCCATCTCCAAGTGAAGGAGGAAGATCCAAGGAACTACAGATTGGTCAGCTTCGCCCCTGGAAAAATCATGGAACAAGTGCATTGGCACTGACTTTTATTTTGCTAAGATGATGGACATGTGGAAGATTTTACACATTTCAGGTGACAGCCCTCTTCCGGGGAGGCGGGGGGAGATCCCCCACATACTCAGCACCTCTGAGCAGGCCCTGCCCTTAAGGAATCGACTTCTAAGCACTTGGAAGGGAAGGAAAGGTGATTAGGAACAGTCAGCATGGATTCACCAGGGGCAAGTCATGTCTGCCCAACCTGATTGCCCTCTACGATGAGAGGACTGGCTCTGAATGCAAGAAAACCAATGGGCATGATGTGTCTTGACTCTAATGAGGCTTTTTACATGGTTTCCCATAACATTCTCACAAGCAAGCTAAGGAAGTATGGGTTGGATGACTAGACTGTCAGGTGGATAGAAAACTGGCTGGATTACCAGGCTCAGAAGATAGTAGTAAATGGCTGTCTGTCTAGTTGGCAGATAGTCTCAAGTGTAGTTCAGCAGGGGTCAGTTCTGGGGTTGGCTTTGTTCAATATTTTAATCAATGACCTGGAAGATGGGATGGAGTGCACCCCAGCTGCAGATAACACTATGCTGGGGAGAGTAGTAGATGCACTGGAGGATAGGGCTAGGATTTAGAAAGATCTAGACAAATTCAAGGATTGTACCAAAATAAATTTCATGGGGTGAGAAGTGTACCTCATGAAATTAGAAGAAGTGAAGTGAATAAGAAGTGCAAAGTCCTGCACTTAAGGACTGAAGAGTCCCATCCACAGGTACAAGCTGGGGACTGACTAGCTAAGCAGCAGTTCTGCAGAAAAAGACTTGGGGGTTACAGTGGACAATAAGCTGAATAAGCTAACAGTGTGCCCTTGTTGCAAAAAAGACTGCCCAGTGGGGTGCATTAGTAGAAGCAGTGCCCGTGATCAAGGGAAGTGATTCTTTCCCCCCTGTTTGGCACTGGTGAGGCCACATATGGAGTTCTGTGTCCAGTTTTGGGCCCTCCAGTGCAGCAAGGATGTAGACAAATTGGAGAGGATCCTGTGGAGGGCAATACAAGTGGATAGGGGTTGTGATACATGACTTCTAAGGAGAGGCTGAGGAAACTATGCTTATTTAGTCTAGAGAAGACAAGACTGAGAAGGGATATAATAGCAGCTTTTAACTACCTGAAGAGTTGTTCCACAGAAGATATAGCTAGACTGTTCTCAGTGGCGGAAAATGAATGAACAAGGAGTAATGACTTCAAGTTGCAGCAAGGGAAGTTTAAGTTACACATAAGGAAAAACTCTCACAGGGAGGGCAGTAAAGCACTTAAACAGGCTACGCAGAGAAGTTGTGTAATCTCCGTCCTTGGAGGTTGTGATAAGCCAGCTAGACAGACCTGGCAAGGATAATCTAGTTGGGGATAGTCCTGCTATAAGCAGGGGGTTGGACTAGATGACTTCTTGAGGTCCTTTCCAACCGTAATTTTTTATGATTCTATGAAATGTCCAGTTAGAGCAAGAGTAAGTCTCATCCTTGCATCAAAGCAGATACGCATAGGTTAATAGATAGTAAGTTGTAAAAATCAATTAGAATAATATTGATACTGAAACTCTGGTGGTGATAACATGAATTAACAATTTCAAACACAATTGTGACAAACCAAAACAATTGACAGTACTTAACATTTTAGTCAACTTTTATATACAAAAGCCTACAAGAACAGCCCAACTAAAAACCAATCTTAAAAATGGGATCATTTCACACACTGAAAAACAAAGTTTCAAAAATTTTGCCAACCTTGTTTTTCAGCCAACTCTACCTAGTGTTGTTTTTGTGAATGACACACTTGTAATAAATAAACCAAATTAATTATTTTAGTATTCCTAGAATGTTCCCAATTTACAAAGATAAACACAGATGCCAGAACATGTTAGTTTAAAAACTGAATTTGTTTATGCAAAATTTCTGCCTTCCCTAGACTGACAGATATAAAGTATAGATACACTTGAACCTAAAGCCCAGTTTCAAGCACTCTGGAAATCTGCTATAATATATCTAATTTTAAACTTTGCAATTTGGGCCTAACATAAAAATGTAATTACAGTAAGAATATTCTTCTAACATTACAAGCAACAGGGCTGCTCCATAAAAATTACCTTTATCAAAAAATAAGAGGCATTATGCCAGCAGAAATGTATGCATTATGTTTTAGAGTACCGCTAACATGTATACATTTGCCATACAGCATGGATTTGTATACATTGCATTTGTCATCGTAATTTAGCAACACACTGTAAATTATATTCCTACATGATTATTGTTTGCTTACACTTAAGTGATTAGTTTCTACCATTCATAAGGTATAATTGCAAAAACTTGAAAATTGGCCCAAATGGAGTAGAAGAATCTGTAATTAGACTATGGGCAATAAGGCTACTTTGTGGTTGCTTTTGTATGATCTGTAATTGCTTAAGTGCTTATCTGTTTTATTTCTTTAGTATGTTTTTGATTGATCATGGGATCAAATTTGGCTCCCCTGAAGGACAGAAGGTGCAAAAGTGCCCCATTAGTGACCTAAAATGTTTGTTTCTCAGATGTCCTTGTGTTCAACTTCAGCAAGAGCCACATGCATGTAAACAAGAAGAGGCTATTGCCCTGAAATTGAAATACACTTTTTTATTTTTTATTTTACAACTTCTCATTTAAGAATGAGCAACTGTATATATAGGTGCTTCTCAGTGCCCAAGAAATAGACAACTATTAGTATCACGTCTTATACAACAGTAGCCTTCAGAAAAAAAAAAA
>JAGPOW010000645.1:663536-677607 GCA_030014935.1 Caiman crocodilus | reverse complement strand
AGCAGGGCAGACCCTACAATGAGAGGCTATGGGACCTGAACCTGTTCAGCCTTCACAAGAGAAAGCTGAGGGGGGACCTGATGACCATCTAAACTTACTGGGGGGGGGGACCAGAAGTGTTTGGGGGAGACCTTGTTTCCCTTAGTGCCCCCCCAGGATAACAAGGAATAATGGCCACAAGTTCTTGGAGAATAGGTTTAGATTAGACATCCATAAGAGCTACTTCACAGTTAGGGCGGCTAGGAACTGGATCCAGCTTCCAAGGGAAGTGGTGCTGGCTCCTACCCTGGGGGTCTTTAGGAAGTGGCTTCATGCCTACCTGGCTGGGGTCATTTGTCCCCAGTTTTCCTCCTGCCCAGGCAGGGGGTCAGACTTGAAGATCTACAAAGTCCCTTCCGACCCTACTTCTATGATTCTATAATTCATTTATTCAATTAAAAATCATTACTTTAGAATTATCTATATATTGTTCTACACATTTGAGTTATTTATATATTATACCATTATCTGAAATTGCACATAGATTCCACGTCATCCCTTTTTTCAACTGTTCTCCTATTTATTAAACTGAATCATGCAACTTAGCACTTAATGGTTAGTTGAGTGTTATAACTTCTGTTTTTTATGACTTGTCTTCATGGAACTTAGTACCATGAAATAGTATTTCTATTACTATTTTAGCCATAATATTTTGGCTACTATCTCTAATGTGGTAATGATAAAAAGTTCATTTAAAAAAATGCAAACCCAAGCCAAGCATATTATGTTCTACTTATCCTAAATTCTATTTGATTCATAACATTTGTAAGAGTCTGTTTAAAACAGCATACAAAATCCTTCTCTCCCAAAACTCAAAGAGATATATGTAACAAAGATGCAGAAGACCACATAGGAAGGGCCAAAATGATAATGAAGGTAAATCTATTAGAGACATTTATGGAGAGATCTACCAGAAAAGACTTGCATCAGAGAATCCCTTGCTACTTTGTCACTTTGGTGGAGAAGGAGAGAATGTTAGAACATTTTTTATACCATTCAACACCCAGTGAAAGGTGGTATCCAGTATCCTGGTTCCATCTTACTAAGACATCATGGCAAGATGTAAAGTAGTACAGAGTTTCTCTGATGTACTGTTTAAACCCTATTCCTCCATTTATTTACAAAAAGGGAAAAAATAGTGTAATTACTCTTTAACATTCCTGTAGTGTTAGCACATCTGTGAAAGAATGGGAAGACTATACACAAAGCAATGAAACAGCTGGGCAAGTTGAACTGACAGGATCCAACAGCCAGGAAATGGTGAAGGTCAAATAAGGTAAAGTCACAATCCGAGCTGTTCTGCACACCGCAAGTTCAGTTTTCTAGTAGACTAATTCTTTTCCAATGCAAGTCTCACATTGTGTTACTAATTTTAAGTATTTTAAAAATTGTAATCACGAAAGCCCAATAGAAAAGAATAATGTTATTTAATAATCGGGAAGAAAAAAAACAGAACAACATATCTGGAATTCACTCTGAATGGCTGAGATACTGACATCATTGTACATATAAAAGAAGTGAAAAAAAAAACCACAGAAAGCTCTTACTCTGGAAAATTTAAGATAGAAAGTCTGAATCCTTAAACACCATAATGTAGGAAAATAAAATAAACAAAATAAAAGGTACTTGCATGAATCATTACAAAGCATTCACAGATCATTCTAGCTCCTATGTCCTCGAATAAGCTCCCAGAAGAGCAGTACAAATGGGTTAGAAGAATACAGAGCACGGGAAGGCTGAAAAAGGATTCACAGGTACATCAGTCCTCTTTGGTCCATCACATCAGTCCTCTTTGGTACACCACTCCCACCATGCTAAAGGCACCATGGAACCTATTTTTTGCAAATGAGTTGAATTTTATCATCTCTACAAATAACTCTACCATACTCTTTAAGCAATCTTTTTTAAATCAATGGGATTGTTCAAAGAGCAAGGTGCTACTTTATGAAAAATAAACCTGTCAGACTGAAAATAGTTACCAACAAGGTGGAATGATAAACTTAACAGTGATATGACAATATCTGAAGATGATTCAACATGACTTCTTTCATCTTGAGTAAACTAAGACCATAAAGATTTTCAGAGTAAGCTAATAGAGCTAGAATAATGGGACATGTGGTGGTAGAGAAGCCACCTCTACTAATGATCTTCAAGGTGAAAAGTACATTTAATGAAAGTAAAAGATTTCCAATCTAATAATAAGAAAGATATACTTATACAAGTAATTAATCTGTTTAATTTACGGCCAAGGACACCAAAAGCTTCAAGTCCAGCTACTACTACTACTCTGCATTGCAATGGTAGGTGGTAGGGCACTGACATCTTTTGTTTTTACATGTGAAATGTTGTGGGGTATTCTTAGTGCTTCTGGTTTTGTGCCTTATAGCTATGTAAGAAGGTTTGAAGATGAGATGTAGAGTAAACACAGGACTGGAATCAATGGCCCATGAGTCCCTCTCAGGTCCTATATGTTTTTAAGCTCCAAAAAATGTTACATGTGGTTTGTGACTATATTTTTACAGAACTATAGATACAGTAACTTACTTTGTTTCCAGGACTTTGTACACACTTAACATTAGACAGTCATTGGTTAAAAAGGATATAGAAATGAGCCCAACTACCAGAGACTGGAATGCAGGACTCTCTTTCCAGAAGAGTGCTCTAACTATTTGGGTACAGAAGCAGGTTCTGTTTTCCTTGTTCACTTTCTGCCTCATGATTCACGCATACTTTCCTGCCTAATAGTTTATCGTCGCTAGTTAGGGTGGTAAGTACCCTATTCTATAACCCAGCGGTGCTCAAGTTTCAGGCCCTGTGGACTGGACAAACGGCATGGAGCAGACACAAAAGCCGAGTCCTGACGGCAGCACTGGTCCACAAGTGTGATCCGATGCACTGGCTGGGTGGGCCCTGCTTGCTGTCTGTGGTTATGGCCTGACATGGTCTGCAGGCTCTAACCGTGGGCCCACTGTGCACATCAGATCCAACCACAAGGAAACCCTGCACACAAGCCCATCCCAGCACCTGGGACATCTCATCCAGCCCACTGAGCTACCCAAGTACAGAAATTTGGTGGTGGAAGAGGGGGTGGTGTCAGGAGCTGCAACATTTTTTTCATGGGAAGGATAAAATTCTCAAGGTGATAGTAAAGATTAAATGGATTATGAGAAACAGCACATTTTCATAATGTGCCCACTTAGTACTTACTTCTAAGAGACTAAGGTTCCTTGAGTTACACCAAACTATTTTCCTAACAACCCTAGCTAGTATTTCTGAAGGCAATGGGCATGACATATTCTTGGAAGTACAGCAAATTGTAGATTTTAATGTTGTCAAAAGCTATTTATATTGGGTATCAGAGAAAAGTTAAGAAACGGAGTATCAATATGGACAAAATCAAACATTCCTTTTAATTTAAGTAGATATACAGTAGAAGACCTTTTTGTACAAAAGTGAAGTATTTCTATGAATACACTTAATTCATCCTCCCCTCCAACAAATCTTTCTTCTGTTAAACCCCTATAACTCCAGGCATATTCTCTAACCACTGCAGATCTCTAAGCAATGACATATATGACCACAAACCCAGACTAATTAGTTAATATAGGCAGGCATGTTATCACTAGGGTTAAAGGATCACTGGAATACTTGAAGCTGTATTTTTGTCACAGACACCAAGTAAAAAAGAATTCTTGCAGCAATTATGTCATCAAAAATGCCTGTGTTTATCTGAGCATGGAAGGCCACAGAAAAAAAGAGAAAGCTATTTATAAATTGCATTGTGTTTACTTTATTGAAAGGGGAATGATATGATGATCACAAGCACAGAACTAAGATGAGATACAGTAGCTGAAGACGACAGCAAAATGGCATGCTTTTTTGCATAAAAATGACTCAATTTGTTTGATCCTAAAAAATGAGTGCGCCACCAAATTTCTTATATTTGAAAATTGAAGAAGTGGATTGTTAAGTTACTGGTCATATTGTACGGAGTCTTTTACCTCTAGGTCACCTATTCAAATCAAATTAGGTCAACAGTGACTAAACATCATTAGCTTCTGGTAATTGTTCTCAAGTCTTCCTCAATTTAATCTCATAGTAACCTAGTTCATGGTATCTGAATAACTACATAATAATTTTTTTCATAATGACAGTCACAAAAAGACTGGGTATGAAGACCCAAACACTCTTTGTAACTTTCCCACCCAAGAGGAAACACAGGGAGGTTGAGGGGTGGGGAGGGAGAAATGAAGAAATGTATATTTGTGTTACCCAGACTGACTGTAAATTGCTGAAAGATTTTTTTTAAGGAGAGCCAAGGGTTTCTTAGGGTGATACCTTTTATATGACCCACTGTGTAGTAGGGATAGCAGTTAGGCAAACTTACAAATGCAAGACATTCTTTATCATACTGGCCAGAACAAACCAGGTGCAGCATAATAAAGAACAACTGCAGGAAGGGGTGAGAGAAATTTCCAGAACTAGCAGATCCAATAATCAGCTGCTTTTCTTCTGCTAATGGTGTGAGTTTGGGTTTATCAGAGGGAGGAGGGTCATTCTCACTTTTTATGCGTGGAAAGAAGTCAAGAGTCAGGTTAATTATAATGTCCCATAAAACTAGTATCAGTGTTTAGTCCTTGGTTTTTGGTCTAAATACAGACAGTCCAAAAGTGTGAGACTGAATTGATTCAACCTCTGCAGGTTAGTCTAACCTGCACAGACTGAACCAATAAGCAAGTGAACAGACATTCACTTTTGATTCTGAAAACACAGCCAAATGCCTGAAGTAGCTCAGGCCAGAAGCTAGGGGTGCTACAGCATGCCTCCCCACTCCACTGGAGCCAACAGCTTGGGCCAAGGCTAGCCCATCCACCCTGCATGGGGGAGAGGTTGTCGGAGGAAGTGCAAAGTACCCTGGGATGCGGGGGACTGTGAGTTGACTTGAATCTGGAGGGGATCTGGGACAGAAGTTCAGTAAATGGATTTAACCTAAATACTATCTATGTAATACAGGTTTAATACAGGTTTGATGGTGCAGTTTCCTAGAACTTTTTCCTTCATTTGTTTTATGAAAAGTTGGCATATTGAAGGGTTATATTTGTGTCCATAGCTGTGTCCATGGTTTGGAGGAAGCAAAAATTATTGAAAGTGAAGTTGTTGCATGCGAGGATGCAACAGATGAAGTGCAACATGTTGTTGCAAATCTAAGTGTATAACAACATTGGCAAACTTCCCTAGCATCCACAAGAAAACATTCTTTTAATTTAGTTTCATCCCAATGTTTTCAGAGTACTTGCTACTGAAAGTTGACAACTGCGATTCTGTTTGGAGTACATGAAAACTCACATCCTAAAACACAGACCATCATCTCAAAATTGTGTTTCTAAGCTGTGAGTTTTTGAGTAAGACTACAAATCAGATCTTCACTGATGTGCCCACTATTTATTATTTAATGATTAAACACATGAAATATGCCCACTTTCCAAGTGATTTGAAAAACTATATTGGAACACAGAACAGGGATCATCTGGATCACTGAATTTCATACTGTTCCAGACAACCAAATTATATTATTATGTTCTTAAATTTAACAGATTTTCATTTTAAAAGTTATTTTTCTCCTTCTTCCTTCTGTTCCAGAACCCCATCACTCTGATTGTGAGAAACTTCTAATTTCCAAGCTAAATTTATTCATAGTTAATTTAAGTCATTTGTTCTTGTGCCAACGTTGTCTTCCTTCCTGGTGTTTAATGCCCCGGTATATTTTAGAGTGGTCATATCACCTCTCTGCCTTCATTTTGCTAAGCTAAACAACTCTTTCTAAATTCTCCTTATAAGAAGGGCTTTCCACTCTCCCTGAATCATCTTCAAACCTTCTCTTTACCTTTGCAGTTAGAATTAATCTGTCTTGAATATATGAGTGAAAATAACAGTTTGTGGGACTCCCAATGAAATCTTCCCCTTAACAGAAATACCTTACCTGAAACATCCTAGGATGAACTTTTGTCTGTTTCATTCACTGCTATGTTACATCAGGACCTTAAAGTAATTTTAGATGAAAAATACACTAAAGGTCTTTTTCCTTATGTAGGCAAGGTTCTTTGGGTAGATGTGATACCTTCTATTACACCGAGTAGTTCCTTGTGTGGCATTTTCAGCTGACAAGCTCCGACTTCCTTTTTAAAATTTTTGTTTCTAAATGCATGACTTTACACATTTTTATATTATGTTTCACCCCATTTCTCATATTCTTGTGATCAAAGACATCCAGTTCTTTATGTATGATATTTTGATCTCACTATATTGACAGTACCTCTCAACTTTGTCATCAGGACATTTCATTAGCAAACTCAAGTTTTATACCAAGTTAACTAATGGAAATGATCATTAGGATTGTATCCAAGACTTATCTAGAACTTCACCAGAAAGGTCTCTCTTGCCTAAAAGTCCTCCTTTATTCACAAGCCATTCTCTTCACTTCTTTAGCTGATTCTTTATTAACACAGATGTCTTACACTATAGGAAAAAAAAACATTATATATAACGAACCACTGTATGATGACTATTGATAGAAGCCAAGTTTTCAGAGTACATGTCTACATTGCATTAATTATAATCACAAATCATCCTGATGGCATAAAGTGGCTGGTTATCCAAAGTGCCATGTCAGTGGTTTAAAAACATCACACTTCTCTTGAGGATAGGAAGTGATTAGCTTTCTTATAAACCTCCCATACCCAATGGAAAACCAGAACTTCCTAGAGAGATGGTGACCAACAGTGAGAAACTTAGTTTACAGCTCTTGCACCTGGCTACTGGTACATAGCTACAAGTTGTTGAGTGTGACAGGCGGGCTCCCCGGGGCTGTTCTCTCCACACTCTATGGCCCGCCTGCCTGTCTCGGTGGACCAACCGCCTGCCTGTTCTCGCCCGCCATGACTTGATCTTAAGGTTCCATAACTGATGTTAATAAGCAGGAGGCTGCCCACTCATGCCTTGATGCCAGGGGGCTATATCTGCGGCTCCTATCCACCCCAATACCGCAGCCCAAGCCTCGCAGATGGCATCTTGGTCTTACTCTGATCACCGGCCCCACGCTGGGCCCCAGAATCCTCCATGCCGGACCCTTCTATGATCCCTCCAGTCAGGCAGCCTCTCCGCTGTCATCCGGGCTACCTAGCCCCCCAAAAACTATAACCACGCTGCTATCCCCACCTCCTGAGGACAACCGCAGTGCCTTCTTCCCCTCTCAGGTGTGGTCCCCCAGGACCTCTGGCACCTAGCCCTGGCCCACCTCCAGGCCAGTCAGGACCCCAGGCCCCCGGCTCTTGGGTGTCCCTCGCGGTGGGCCCCCGGCCCTTTTGGCTTCCTTAGCCCTGGCCCCAGCTTGGGCCAGTCGAGGGTACTCTCAGGCTCGGGCTGGTCTCTAGCCCCTCACTCTCTCTCATAGGGTCCACCTATGAGACCACAGAGCCCCACCAGGCCACCCACTCCCAACAGGGTGCAGTTTCAGGTCATGCCCAGGACCAGGAGCCTCCTTGCCACCCCTACGGCTCCCCTTTACCTCCGGGGGTTCATCTCAGCAGATCTCCAGCCAGGCGATGTTGCTGCCTGACCTCCAGCAGCCAAACTGCCCGTGTTTACATAGGCAGCCTCATTCTCAAAATGGCTGCCCTCATCAGGCACCTGGAGGCTGCCCGCTCCAGGGCCTTAAAGGGGCAGGCACCCCTGGTGCCCTGCCATGATCTTTCCCAGCAGCGGGCGGCTCAGCGCCCGGCCGCTCACTCACCACCAGCGGCGGGCGGCTCGGCGCCCTGCGACGATCTTCCACCCGTAGCAGGCAGGCTCAAAGCCCTGCCGTGATCTCCACAAGTAGCAGGCACACACAGTGCCCTGCCTCATTGAGCATGAAGTACTTTTGGAGAATTTATTAAAAAAAAAAAAAAAAATTCTCTGTTCCTATTGCTTCTTCCAGCAACCCTCTCTCTGCGCATGTCATGCCACAAGATAAATAAGAACTTTGACCTTGCCATGGAGAATAGTGTTCCCCTAGCATGGTGACACCTGGAATTTCTTCAGGAATTCAGATACTGGGTTATGGAACCAGTATAAATAGCTTAAAATCAATTTATTTAGAATTAGGATTCCTTTCACCTATTTTCTAGAGCAGGGGTCATCAAACTTTTGCCAGCTAGGGCCGCGCTTTGTAATCCAACTCCCACTGCAGGCCAAAATTACATCCCCAAATTGCTAGCTGCTTACTTTGGCACTGATCCCCCATCCCTCTACAATCAAAGTAAGTGCAGTGCACAGCTCCATGCTATGAATTCACATTGTTGGATTGGACCCCTGTGAGCCAAATCCATCCCACAGCCATAGGTTACTGACCCTTGTGCTAGAAGACACGGAAGGGCCCTCCCAACCTACTAGTCTACTTTCCTGGAGAGTAGAAGCCCCAAGTCCTAGACTCCTGTCTTTCAGAAAGGGGTCTGAACCTGCTTCTTCTGTTTCCTGACAAAATTCTATAGTGACCAAACCACAACTTAGGCAGTATCCAGGTCCCTTTCCACCTCTTCCCTTGAAACTGACACCTGGACAGCCAAAAGATGGGCCAGTAAAAAGAGAAAAGCCAAATTAAGTTTTAGAACTTACCTCACCTTACGCAGGTTTCTGAACAATTATATGGCATCACATATCTGCCTGGCCAGAGTGCAGCCTTACTGAGACTGCACAGCTAAAGCTGAATCAGAAAATGTGTTTAAGTGCTAAAAACTACTGTTTTGCAGCTGGGTAACTGCCATTTAGACACAATGTTCTCAGCCAAAATTTTGTTCTACATTTAGGGGTAAATTCCTGTACTTTTTTTCTTTTTTCACAAGGGCCTTAAAAGCACTCAAATTTCTGCATAGCAATTTTATTTTTAACTAAAGTTTATTGATCTTAAAGGAGAACATCCATACATGGTCAGTACTGGTTGTGCTACCACTCAGATTTCACTGACATTCCATAGTACACACTCAATGCCCGCTTTAAATTAAAAACGTACTGAATATCCAACTAGATTACAGTACCTTTGCTACTAAATAACCCACTATGAATATACAAACTGAGAGCCTTCATTTCCATCATTAAATGGATATGATCCATCAGGAACAAATCAGGGTAGATCTGTACTTTTAAATCTTTGATTTAGTTAGTTTGCAATCTTTAATTAGTCTATCAGGTACAAATCTACTTTGGTTTTTACTTCAGACTAACCTGACTAATTACCTCTATCAGGAATATCAAGCCTAAAAGATGGTTATTATTGACAGTCACTTCACACTTTTCTTTACAGGTGACTATCCTGCGTGTTTCATTACATAACTAAAATAAGGCTGATTATTCTGCTGTACTGGAGCATGAGATTGCCTATAAAAAAATCTCTGGGATTAAAAAAAAAAAAAGAGCAGATAAATTGAGGAGCTTAAATAAGCACAGATACATAAATGACATGCGTTTCACAAATACAAAGTAATCAAAGTTCAAACTAGCTTTAATAGGAGTGGCTGGGTATTCAGAATGCTTTAAAATATAGATAAATAATTTAGGTATCTTACTAAAGATTTAGAGAGAGAGTTTCTAAAAGTGACTGATTATTTTAGTCACCTTAGACCACATTTTTAGAAAGAAAATACTTGTGATTTCCTGAAAATGAGACCCAGTACATTTTAAGTTGTGTACCCAAAAATTGCATGGCAATTCATGGTGCACACAAAATTAAAGAATTGCTTAAAGAAAAGATAAAATCTTGATCATAGCTGGCTAAAAAGGCCCAATATATGTGCTGTGCCCAAACTATTAATAAAACAATAATAATAATTTCAAAAATTAGAAGAGGTTGTGTTACCAGGAAACCTCCTTCAATTTTATATTGAAGCAGCCACAATTTAATATTTGGCTCAAATACAAAAGCAATGCAACACCCAGTTAGTAGTTCTCAGGAGAGAAACTGGTCAATTTCTGTGGGTACATGCTCATTGCAATCTCCATACAAGTCTATAAAAAAGGTGAGAAATAACACATAACTGTAATTTATGAGTATATCTTACCACCCAAACAGTTAGGGCGCTGGCTTTGCAACACAGGAAAATTTCATTAATTGGAGGCAAAGATCAACACATTACTAATACTGCAACTCTAAGCAGGAAAATAGATTGCAATTTGAGCAGACAAGGGCCATTTTAATATTTAATTTAACAAAGTTAATTGTATTTTAAGTTGCTCCACAAAAAATGCATTTACGACTTCAGGAAAAAGAAAGAAAGTCAGTAAATGTGAAAACATCATATATGTACACAGGTACATGTGCTCAATGCCATTTCTCAGCAGCAGGCAAACTTCATGAATATGTCATCTCTTTCAGATAGGACAGAAGAAGTCTACCCTGCCTAGTGTGAAGAGCATCCAGAGGCTGAAGGATCAGGGAAAGATGTTCTAGTTTAGAATCTTTGAATACATAGAAATTAAGAAGCACGTGCCAGCTGAATACACATGGCCTGTTTCAATATCTGATTTAACGTCAAGTTGATCTACCCCTGAGAAAAAGAAATTCTGCCCCACTGCTTTTGGTGTCAAAGTATGAGCTAATTAAATTTTACTCAATGCTGCAAGCCTCTTTCTGATGCTACACTGTACTTGAGAAAGGGCTTTTAGAGAGGTTAAAGTGTATTGGAAGGATACCCTGACAGATATGAAAACTCAAGTTGAAGGAAGCAAAGCAGTCAATTTTTTATTACTTCAAAATTTTTTCAATATTTAGAATTCTGATGTAGATCACAATGTAGCTAGTAAGCCATTGACCCTGGTGAAATATTTATCTGTGGGTAGCTACAGCTGAGGGAGGGATGGAAAGGGAGAAACAGATCTTTGCTTTTAGCAGTAGCATCCCATTTTATAAGGGGAACCACAGATTTTCAAAGCGAGTAAAGTGCCAAAGCACTGTTGCCCTGTGGAGTCAGGCCAACTCTCAGGATCTCAATATTGCACTGTTAGACAGGAGGGTGTGACAAAATTGCACATATAAAAACATACAAATCAATTAGGTGCTTACACACACACATATACTACCAACTCAAGCACATACACATCTAAAGCAGCCCAGGCACATGCATGCTTATCACTAAATCAAGCACATACACACACCAAAAATTAGACAACAATCAGTTGTCAATACCCACACACTCTGTACACATACGTGGATCAGTAATTCGTATATCATGTACACAATGACACATATATACATATATACTAGTGCACACACATACCACCCACCTACATGTATACACAGATGAGATTCTAACTTGGATGGTATGGTATGTATGTGTGTGTTTGGGGTACTTGGGATACCTGGGGTACGGTTAAGGTGAGAGAGAAAGTGAAAGGAGTGAAAGTTGCTGGAACTGGGATTAGAACCACTAGACTAGAGAGAAGCTGGGCTGAGGAACTGAGGCTTGGGGTTACCTAAGGTCAAATGGCCCGAAGTTACTCAAGGTCACTGGTGCAAGGGGTGAAACCCTGTGGCAAGGAGGAGACAGCCAGAAAAGAAAGAGGCAGACAGCTGGGAGTTTGGGGCTGATAAATGGTGGCAAGAGGAAACAGTCAGGAAACAGAGAAAAAAAACAATTCAGAGTTTCAAAATAACAGGTGTATTAAACAGACAACACACTACACAGCCTCATGAAGTTTCTAGCTTTAGCTCTAGCTCTCTCGCTCTCTCTCTCTCTCTCACACACACACACACACACACACACACACACAGTGGCAGCAGGAGAAGGACTCAGTGTAAGGGTTGGAGTTCAGGTGGGGAAGAGAAACCGAGTTTGAGTCCAAGTCCTTAACGGAAGAAAGGATGGGGGTAACAGCTACCTATCTAGGCTTGAAAGAAGTCTTTGTTCAACAGGTGTTGTCCAGAGTGGGGTCACTGGCAGGGCCTCTGGATGGATAGATGGTGTGGCATGGTGTCAGTCCAGATGGAGATAGTGTCCCAAGGAGTCAGTCTTCACTACCCCTTTTTATAGGGTCAGACTACCTATGATCTCCTATGGAGACGCCATGTCCAGGCAATACCAGTCCTGTTCCAAATGTTCATACTGAGCATGTGCAGCATTGGCACAATGGTGGGTTGCCTCATCTTTTGTTTCTTGAATGCTGAGGGTGGTTCCAAGTGCTGGGTCATTGGTATTGGTGTTGATGGTTTGGTCATTCAGAGGGAGCTATTTTTAGACTTACTGCCATTGTCTCTCATTCATTCCCATTCATTCAGGAACCAAGGTACATAGGAGCTGTAGGTACGAGTCATAGGTTACAACATACTTAGACAACAGGGCATGGGGACAAGATGGAGATTTGACAAATAAAATGGAAAATTGACATAACTTATGCCAACTTACATATGTAGGCCTAAATCATATATTATCAGTAAAACAGTAATATAGAACAATAAAAATCAATATAAACATATATAAAACAGTGGATATCCATAACAAGTAAGATGGTGAAGGACCTTTCTATGGGAGGGATATTTACTCCCAAGAAATTATTTTTCCCCTAAGTTTTTGATTTGGTTAAGGCTGTTTAGAACTGCCAAAGGTATAACATTGCCATTAGTCATAAAATAATGCACTGTTACTAGATAACTTGAGTTATAAATATAACTTTATATTCTAGCAGTATAATTACCCTTCTAAACCAGCTATATTCTGTAAGAAGAATTGTATGGCATAGATTTTAGATACAGTATGAAAAGAAATATGCACAGACCTGAAAAAGCACCATATACACACAGAGCCTATTACATTTTTATCTTCTTCTTGTACACCATGTATTTCTTGCACACTGGATTTTTCAACATTCATAGTTTTTTTTTATGGATACCTCCTATACTTGTGCATGAAATAATGGAAACAACAGAAAACAGAACTGATATTTTTAAATACATGAAAGTCCTACACACAATATATGATTTCTGAATATACTAAACTAAATAAAATTGCACTGATTGACTGATTGATGGGATTGTTGTTCTTTGCAAATACATTTTATACTATTCAACATACTTCAACATATACTTTAACACAGAAGATTGTTGCCTCTATTCAGATGGCAGACACAGAAGATTAAATGACTTTTGTCCCTGGTAAATATTTATTACTAGCAAGAATGATGGGGGAGGTGGGCAGGGACAGAGTGGCACAATCCACCACCCCATGCCACCACCACTTCCTGAACCCCCCCTCTATTGCTCTGCATTCGGCCCCACACCTCAGCATCACCTCATGTCCGGCCCCATGGCCCTCTGTAGCTTTGCATCTAGCCCTGTGTCCCCCTGCAAACATCACATCACATCCCTACACCCCACCTTCATGTCTGGCCTCACTCACCCCCACAACACTGCTCCACATCCAGCCCCACTAACCCCCCCTGCCACTCAACATTCGGCCCTGCTCCCCCAGTCACTCCATGTCTGACCCTGTGCCCCCCTCACATCACTCCACATGGCAGCGCATGCACGCTTGCCAAAAGTGTTATGGACAGAGACATGCAGACAGACAAAGCCCTATATATAATTATCCTGATAACATACTGTGGCCTTTGAAAGGTTAATATCAAAATAGAGTGCTTGAAGTGTTGGGCTTACTGCAGTCAATTGGAAAATTTTCACCAGTTTTCAGTGAATTTTACATTTTATCCTTAGAATCACATAACGTCTTTAAATTGATCATTACTGTTCATTGACATGTTAAAGAGAAACAGGAAAGCTAACTGCAAAATTAATGGTAAAACGAGAAATATATAAAGTTGAAAAGAGGACTAATCTAAGCATATTTATTTTCTAAATTAGTAATGAGTTCTTTTAAGGGGCAATGGTTTCAAGTTATGCTTAGGGAGGTTTAGGTTGGATGCTAGAAAAAACTCTCACTGGAAGGGTGATGAAGCACTGGAAAAGATAACCTAGAGAGGTGGTGAAATCTCCATCTTCTGAGGTTTTTTT
>JAGPOW010000645.1:646817-663436 GCA_030014935.1 Caiman crocodilus | reverse complement strand
GATGGTCCTGCTTTGAGCAGGGGGTTGGACTAGATGACCTCTTGAGGTCCCCCTTCCAAACCTAATATTCTAGGATTCTGTGATATCTGCAAATTCTCCTAAAACCTACATCTGTATCCATATACTTTCCTTACAAAATATAGCTTCTTAAGTTTAAAATATAGCTGATATAAAAGCCACAGAAGGTCAAATAAATCATAACATTAAGCAACATTTTTTCTTTTTTTTTTTTTTTTTTACTGGTAGATACAGATGTGTGTACCAGATATGGGTATAGATTAAGGCATAATCTTGCTTTAAGAAGTGAAACTAAAATTAGAGTTGGAGTATCCAATTTTTCAAATTGTTTCAGTGTACAAGAAAGAATGCCCCCTGCCCCTCTACCCAAGTAACTACTTGATAATAAACTCTTCTCCTTCGGATTTGAAAGTCAAGCTGTGTTCCTTCCTTATCATATATCAACAGTAATGTAGATTCTGGAAGTTAATTTTACTTTTGTATACAAACATGAAAACCTGTTGTCTTTCATGAGCCTCATGATTCTAAATAAGGGCAAAATCTATTTGTTCACTTGGAACTCAGATGCCAATAACAGAATTCGTAACTCAGAAGGCAAAGCAACTACCTTGGCCATTGCTGAATTTGGCTAGTTCTACTAGAGAGGGACAAAAATCAATAAAAACATTTTGCCGCAAGAACAAGCGGATGGGAAATCTGATTTTCTAAATTAGTATATTCCATATGTATATATTATAATCACAGTAAAGCCACAAGATAACCACTGGAATATACATTCTGTTGTAGGTCTGCATTATTCATGCATTATTGTTGGGCACTAGAGAAGAAAATGGTTTTCTGTGGATCTAAGCATAATAACTGCTTTCTTATTAATAGTAATTCTTGTCAGAAACATACCATCTCCAAAATTCAAATTATAGTCCTACCCTTAAAAGATATCCAGAAAAAACAGTCATAGAAAACATAGCTCAAGCAACAATGAGGAGTATAAGCAGCCTAAAAAATTCATAGAAATAAAACATAGAGCCCATGATAAGAACTTCAGAGATACCAAATTAAACTACATACTGAATAAATTCAAGTATCACAGGTAGGTTTATAGTTAGTCCTCTTCAATAATCAAAATGTATCAAGCAAAGTATATTTTGAATATCTTTCACATCCCATAAATCTTACTTCAGTGAAAGATCAAAGGAACAGAATTACTGAATCAACCAATCATTGCTTATTCCAAGTAACAGAAAGGAGAAATGTATGAACCATGTAAACACCATCATGCCTAAAAACAGGTCTATGCCGCAAGATTCAGACACAGACCTAGGGCTCCTACACAGATGCAGGGAGCCTGCCCTGATGCACTGGAAATTCAGCACATTGGAACAGACTCGATTAATCAAGTCTTCTGGAGTGCACAAATCAATAAGCACCTGCAACCTCGTGCTTCATGTGTCACTGCACATCTTCATGCTGACAAAAGGGTGGTAGTGCACGTTGAAATAAAACATGTCTGATCAGCTTTAGTTCCCACACTACCATTTTTTTTTCAATGTGGGAATGCATGGCAATGCTGATACACATGATGCTTTTAATTGGCACGACTTACTAATTAATGCTCCCAGTACTGTGCCAGAAACGTGTAAAAATGCCCCTAGATTTCAAATTTCCCAGTTTCACTTACCTCACTATGGCTTTTGTGGATTTCATTCCTATAAAATTAAAATGTTTGTTTAGACTTTGACTTATGTTGTAATATTATGCACAAAAAAAAAAAAATACAGCATTTCAATGTTGTCAGAACATTTTTCCAGCTTGTTTTCAAATGAAAAGTTGAAACAATTTTGTGAACCATTTTGATTTTGACAGAGGAGCTGTGTATGGTGGTGGTATATGGTTCCACGGAAATGTCTCTCCTGAGCTCTATTCACAAATTTTTTCCTACGCCTCAAGCTGGTCAACTTCTCTATGATTTTACAGGGCTGGAACAGTAGCCTAATAATGCTTTGTTCAAAAAAAATATTTTGTTGTTTAAACTGGGACAAATCTGGATATGCATCTTAGGTAAAACTCTGAATAATGTTAATTGCAACGTTACGGTAACCAGAAAAGAAATACTTGTTCCTCTTCAGCTGAAATGTCTCACACCAAACATGAGTATTTAACTGATTTTGAGAACTGAGAAAAAAGCACAGGATGTACCACATGGGCTGCAGACAGAAATGACAATTTTCACCCGATCTGGTCACACGAAGCAGTTAATAGCTGTGACCAAACAGAAGTGCATGGCTGCAAACAGCTTAAAAAATGTGCATGAGGTAACAAATAAAGAGGTTACAAAATGTAGCACCTTTTGTAACTTGTGTCTGCAGAGCTCCCAGCCTGTCACTGTTTTCAGAATGGAAGGAAGGAAAGACCAAGACAGTAGAGGGCGTTCGGTCTGGGGGGGTTCAGCCCCCCTGGGGGGGTGGAATGGGTTTATTGCAGTGGGTCTTATTCACCCACCCCCACCCTTTAGCACCATCTGGGGAGCCCCAAAAACAAGCTCCCTCCACTGCTTTCCCCCCCGTCCCATTCTGAAAACGGCAAGCACTGGCAGAGAGCCCTGGCTGAAGGCTGCCAGCCACAGCTATATTCCCCTCCCCCTTGGAACCAACAATGAACTTCTGTTTGGTTTGGGGTAACCGAACTCAGAACACTTCGCAAAAATCATTCTAAGTAGGAATGTGTGAAGCTTCAGTTGCTGATTTGATTCGGAGGAGATTCAGCAGCTGAATCTCCAAATCCAAATCCAATCAGAAGGCCTGTTAAATTTCTCTGAATTGAATCAGAAGCCCCTGGATCATTTCAGAGAGATATGAAGTTTCAGCCACAGATATGACTTTATATGTTTTTTCTATGTACTTTGAGAGACCAATGCTGAGATGGTGGGGCAGATGGAGCATCCCATGGAAGCGCAGGGGGATTCCCCAAGAGCTTGGCAGTGGACCCAGAAGTGGACCAGAAGTACTTCCAGGTCTGCTGCAGAGCATGCGGGGGACCCCACCTCCCTCCTAACTTAGTGACTGGTGCCTCCTGGGTCTGGGAGGGCACCCAGGGTCTCTCCACAGCTGATCGCTTAGCTGGGAGGGATGCAGGAGGGTCTACTTCTGAGTACATGGGGGACCCCTCCGCTCTCCTGTGGGATGCTCTATCCACCCCACCATCTCAGTGTTCACAAGCCACACCTGGTACCTCGAGATACATAGATAAACATATAAAGCTGTGTCTATGACCAAATCACTGATTTTTTGAATTAGAATCAAATCTTGAGATTCAGCCAAATCTAAATTTCGACAGTGAACTAAATCACTGTCCCCCAAATCAGGCTGAATCTGAATTGAAAAGTGCCCGCTTCACAACCCCTAGTTTTGAGTTATGGTTAGGAGCTTCACTTTTGTCTGCACCCATGTTCACAATGTAAGCAAATGGTTCCCCAATAATGCTGTTTAAATATGCTAAACCCTAGATCCGCAAGCTAACAATTTCAATGGACTACTTCATTTTATAAGCTTCATTAGCCAAGGATCTGGCCCAGAAATACTCTAAATGTCTTAACTGAAAAGGGAATTTGTATAAAAATAATCAATTTTCATATTTTAGCTCTAACCCAGAAAACACTTCCTCCTCCTTTCTGCATGCATGTGCTTTGGTCCAGCATTGGCAGTATTGACTCTTTTAAGTGTCAGTTGAATAATGTGTTAATATACAAATGGATGACATCTTAGGGACTATTTACTACTATTACTACGGCCATTCAACCTGAGTACGAATCAAAGATTTGTTAGTAACTATTGGATGCTGTTTGTAGTAATTTCTAGAATGGCTGTTAATATGCCTTGTAAATTTTCATCTTCCCATAAGTTATTATTGTTTCAAACAAAAACAGGAAACTATGGTTCAAATACAGAGACAATACACACTATTAGGATAAATAAATTTACTTTTGATGAAATAAAACTGAATCAATATTCTCTTTGTGTGTAGATGTTCTGAATTAAAACCATATTTAAAGTGAGTTTAAACTGCAAACAAGGCCAATTTCAACCACATTTGACTGGAACCATATTTATATTTTATTATTTTCCCATAAGTCAACACAATAATAAGAACATCCGGGAATAATCACAAATCTGAAGAAAAACGATACAACTTTTGTTCAAAATTCTTTCACAGCCAAACCTGAGAGAACAAGGAGTAACTGACTGTATGGCTTTGTTCCAATGTAAAATTGTCTTCCCTGTAATGAGTTGCAAATCAGAGCTATGAAAATTCTTTAGACAAGAAAGTGTCATTTGTTGAAAGAATCTTTCTATGGGAAAGGGCTGAGCTTGGAGAAGCAAACATACAATCTCTTCATTGCAAAATCTTTCACAGGTCTACCAAAAAATTTCAGACAAAAAAAAACAAAACAAAACAGAGGAGGCTCTTGCTTAATGAGTAGTTTCTCAGCAATTTCCCTGGGATGTGAAAGTGGTAGGAACTCAAATATAGATTTCATATTATAGGGGATTGCCCAGATTGCTTCCTTATGCAGTCAGTCTCTCTCTGGCCTAATGAATAGTTAATGATACATTTTATGATTTTATAAATCAGTTGGTAGTAAGAAAAAGATAACAGCAAAAGTCAGTCCACTATTAAATCAGAAGTGAAAAGTAAGCAATGGGACATGCCACGAAGGACAAAATACTGAGTGCCTTTTATTTCAGTCTACATTAAAAAAGCAACAGTTATCATATGCCCAACACAGTTAGCATCAGACAAGAGGGGGATATGTCAGTTCAATAAACTGTTCTACAGTAACTACAATTTAACATCTTTAGACAAATATTTCATGAGGTCTTTTCAAGAGGTATGATGTTACAAATTACACTCTTAGCATAAAAAGACTGGAAAGCTTTACTTAGGGAAAATGCCTCTAAAAGGTAATTATTTACCTAGAGGGCTCACTTAAAGCAGATACAGACATTACACTTTTACTGGTACAAGTGATCAGAAACCTGTCTATACCTGGAACAAAAACAGATGTTTGGTACATGTAGACTGATTTAAAAATGGTGGAACCCGATCTAAGATTTGCTCACCCAACAAAGGGTGAATGTGTGTTCTGTTTGTGACTGATTTAAACTATACTGCTTACAGAAAACTGTATAAAACTTAGATCAATTCTGCCTTTGGCTCTTTAAATGTCTGTATCTAGCTTCAAGGAATCATCAAAATCAAAAGCTCTAGAGACCATAGGAGAGTTAAAAGAGACTTCACCGATTTATATAAAATTTTAAAAAGTTTTAGCAAACTCAGCTCTGATGGTCCTTTTACCAGACCGTACAACAAAATTACAAGATAAACCTCAGAAATTAAAAGGTGGAAAAAGTACACACAATAGCATATTTTTATCTTGAGAATAGCTATCCTACATATATCTTTACTGTAGGAGTGTGGGATGAATATTTAAGAGACCTGAATAATTTTATAACCACTAACAATAGTTGTTAGTATGTAAGATAAGGTAACAATCAGGGTAACCAAATCTCATACATTCAGAACTAAAAATATTTTTCCCCTTAGGTGGTGCAGCAGAGGGTTGTATTTGTTTGTCAGTGGGTGCATCTACACATGCCTCTATGGAGCCATTATTACTGCGCCGTCATTTAGTATTTCCTTTTGGAAGTACTAAATGATGGTGCAGAAACAGCCTACTGCGCTGGTAGCACATGGTGATTTTTAGCCACTACATTGCCATTGCAATGTGCTATAATGAGGAAGTATTTTCCCACCTACAAAGATATTTCCTTTTGTGACATAAGCAACCATGTTTTGCCTTTTCTTATTGATAAACAATCCGACATGTTTGCCTGTGTCTACTAATAGTAGATCCTTTTCTTTTACTGAGTGATTGTGTTGAATTGAGTAGGGTAATGTCATCATGAATAATCAAAGTCTAACCAATCACACCAACATGGCTTCTACATGAAGCAACAAAAGGGACAGAACTGGAAGAAAGAGGCTATACAAGCAAACAAGTCACAGAGCTATTCAGAAACAAACCCAAACCATCAAAAGAACATTCAAAAGCCTGAACAGACCAGCACAAAATTTGGAGACATGGGAATCTGTTAGATACTCTATATACTTGAAGATATTCTCAGTGGAGAAAGAGGGTTATTTTTTAATAAAAAGATTTGCCTGGATCCAAAATGAATACTTTTTAAACTTGTCAAAAGTTTAAAAGCAAATCAAAAGTTATAAAGGCTCAAACAAAATATGCCATTAAGCTCAAAATAAAGAATATTTAAAATACAGTTGAATATAATTTCAAACCACAAGCTGCTTCTAACCAAAAAAGCAAAATGTTTACTTTGATTTTTGTTCCTTTTTATCCCCAACAGTCCTTAGCAGTTTAGCAAAATTGAAAATAGTGTTTGAAACATATTGGTATTTTTTAATTTTAATTTTTGAAAAAGTTTTCACCAATAAAATTTGGCCTGTCTTCATGATGGATTAATGAGCTAGTCAGTGAATTTAAAGCCTAGGCTCTCTACAAGCGAAAGAAAAAGGCTTTAAGAAAAATGGCTATTTATAAATTAAGAACACCAGCTACTTCAGAGTCAAAATATGTGGTTGAGATTTATCAAGAATCTAGTTTAGAACAGAAGGGTTTTTGTTTGAGAATGACTGGTTCATGTCTGGTCTTGAGAGCTCAGAGACAGCTTGTGAGTTTGTGAAGTTTGCCATTTCTCTAAAATAGGGAAATTCTCCTCCTCTTCCTATATGTTCACATTAACTTTGTTATCAGCAATTAAACCTGAGCAATAAAATCCATGATCCCTTGACGCAATATCTGAGATGAGAATCTGAAGATAGTCTCAGACAGCAGTAAATACCTAAATACCTTCATAAATGTTATAGAGACCAACTACGTGTCACCTTACCAACTGTATCCAAAGGGATGACATCATACAGGTAAGGCAAAATTAGATTTTGTTTTTCCAAAGTCTCTGATGCCTGTCTTGATCTTTTGTCACTGAACACATCCCAGTAGAACTAAGAAACCTTTCTGAACAGAGAGGAGGAAGGGAAACCAGTATCATTAGTGGTTACAGCTACAAGTATTGGTATTGGTAAAAGGCTTTCTTTAGAACTCTGTCTTGATGGTGCTGTCTACTACTTTAATTCTCAGTACAGCAGAGGTATTGAAGCATACATGCTATGAAAAATCATTCAGAGGACAAGCCCCTGAAGCCCATAATCACAGTGGGGTGAGTTAAGGATGATGAGCACACTTTGAATTATACACCTATTAATTCAACTTAACATTGGTTTCCTCAACATGTTAATGTAAAGCAGTAAGTAAATAAGAGGGGAAAAGAACTTATATGGGGATACACTTCTCCCTTGGATAAGTATATTGAAACCTTGGATACTTACTTAAGTTACTAATGTACTGTATATGTCACTGTTAATTTCCTCAAATAATGATACGTACCAGTAAAATATCAACAGTTAAGACCATGTACAGGCATTCAGTGTCTATTAGGAGAATTACTGTTTTCCTGAAAGAAACCTAAAGCGTGCAGACCTTCAAGCATTTTATCCCAGTGTAAAAATGGTGGCTTTAGGAGAAAACAAATGTGGTGATAACCAGGGTTAAGTTACTCCTGGGAGAGTTTCTATAGGGAGACTGAATGTCTGCATACTTTCTCCTGGCTTAAGTTCTATTGGGAATCAGGAGGATTGGAGTCAGAGAAAAGGCTCTCATGCCTCCATGAGACCAGCATCACTGGTTTGGAGAATGCACGGGGAGCAGTTGTTAACACTATCCCATAGACAGGGAAGAGAAGAACAGCTCCTAGCTGCTCCTTGCCTGTTTCTCAAGATGGAGTTCCAGGGCACAGTAAGGTGGAAACATTTTACCAATACAGCAGGCATATGGAGGTTTTCTCCAAGCTGGGCTCCCAGGTACATTGACTTGTCAGTTGCTGCCCCAGCCACTCAGCTGAGTGGGGAAGAGGGATGGGGAGGACAGGCAAGGAAAAGCAGACAGAAAGCAGTACTCCCAGGCATGGAGTCAAGAACAGGGAGCACTGTTCTTTGCCACCTCCTCTCCAACACTCTTCACCCTGAGAATGTGAAAGAATATCTGTACAATGCAGCTTTCAGACTACTTTTCTACCTAATGTCTGTATGCAGCCAGAGCCATCTGATATTGGAGAGGGATACTTTACACTGTACAGAAACTAAGGTTATTCTCCACTGTAACAGGAGTGATGGCAGGGTCTCCGTGCTAGCCCTTGCCGCCTCCTCTACTGTGCTAAGCTTCGGAGTTGCATCCTCCTATTCTCGCCCACCACGACTTTGATGATAAGTGTTTTTACAGGGAGGCTACCTCTCTTCCACTTGGCCACAGTTATCCTGCTCCAGGTCCTGCGTATCTAAGCCTTGCGGGCCTTCTCTGTACGCCACCCTTCTCACTAGGGCCTTCTCCATAATGCTGCCCTTCTCCTGGGGTTCTCCGGGTCCTCACTGGGGCCTCTCCGCAAGGCTGCCCTTCTCACCGGGCTCTTCCCTCTGCAAGGCTGCCCTTCCCACCGGGCTCTTCCCTCTGCAAGGCTGCCCTTCCCACCGGGCTCTTCCCTCTGCAAGGCTGCCCTTCCCACCGGGCTCTTCCTTCCGATTAGAATGAGAGTGAGAGTAAACTTGATTAATCGAGTCTGGAGTATTCTGATTAGAATGCTCCAATACGTGACAGCATCTTAGGTATTCAGTGTCCCCGTGTTTCAAAATGGTGGCAGGGGTGCTTTAACTAAATCTCAAATGAGCTTTAGTTAAGCACCCCCACCGTCATTTTGAAACACAAGATGCTGAATACATGAGACACTGAGGGCCATTTAAATTAGAGCAGCTCCTGAGAGCCACTCTAATTAAAATACCTCCCCTCCCATGCCCCATCCCAGACCATACATATAGGTGCCCTAAGAGTCCAATCCTTGAGCCACAGATCCATCCTCAGAAGTTATATGATATTTCCACAGGGGAGAGTAGGCCACAGATTGGGATTTCTCTCCTTGTCCTTCCTCTGCATTCTTTTCTCTGCTTTGAGGGCAAAATGCTTTACCTCAACCAAGCTAAAAAAAGAAATGTGTTCCAAGCATTATGGTAGCCTCAAGTAGAATTGTCAAACTCGTGATACTTCAATGACTCATGAACTAGATATTTATATCTTCTAAAACACCAGCCACTAACAGATGTATGATACTCTAATTATTTTGTCTTTTGAGATGCGGGGTTATTTTAAATTAATCTACCTGTAATGATACTGAGTAGAGAAGGAAATGTTTAATGTTTTAGACTATAATGTCATTATGAAAATCATGATAAAATGATTATGATTCACCACAAGAACTTACAGAAGGAAACTTCCTTCCTCAATCAAACTTACTTCCAAAGTCACTTCAAAGGTCTGGAAACCCTCAGTAGTATGAGAAATGGCTATGACTAGGAGAGCACACTTGAACTGTTAGTAAAGATGAATATTATGGATGAATTAGCTATACAAGATAAGTTTACTAAGTGAAAAGGAGGTGAACGAGAATGATGAGAGCTCTCATCTAATAAATGGTTACAGTACTCTCCTTGGCCCAAGAGAGATGCAACCCACATCTTTCACCTTTTAAGAAAATGCCATAAGCACCCAATAGCAAGGCTTGCTGTGAATATACTCTACCCACCCTGTTGAAGCTATGCCAGTAGTGTGTGTGTACTACATAGTCACCGAATAACAGTAGAAATGGTTTTGGGAGATTCTAAGGCAGTTGGCAGGGTCAATTCTACTAAGGTTTCCTTAACTGAGCAGGGAAATCCAGGCGTGCCCGGAGGGGAAAAGAGAGGTCTACAGGCTGTGGAAGCAGGAGGCAATGACAAAGGAGGAGTATAACTGTCTGGCTCAGGCATGCAGGGAAGCAGTGAGGAGGGCTAAGGTAGAAATGGAGCTTAGGCTGGCAGCAAAAGTTAAAGATAACAAAATCATTCTTTAAATATGTAGGAAGCAAAAAGAAAGTGCAGGGCAAAAGGGGGCCCCTTCAAGATGGACTAGGGCAACTGGTAACAGATAGGATGGCCAACACAGAGCTCCAAAATGATTTCTTTTCATCTGTGTTCCTGGATACGAATACAAGCATGCGCCCCAAGGGGACTTTAGGCAAGCATGGGGACAGATACCAACCCACCAACTGTTAGCACCAACATAGTAAAGGGACACTTGGAGGGGCTGGATGTATTTAAGTCAACAAGCCCTGATTGTCTTCATCCTAGGGTACTCAGGGAATTAGTTGGAGCCATAGCAGAACCACTGGCATGACTATTTGAGCACTCATGGCCTCAGGACAGGTCCCAGAGGACTGGAAAAGAGCCAATGTAGTCCCTACTTCCAAGAAGGGGAGGAACCAGGTAACTGGCAAGTCAGTTAGCCTTATGTCTATTTTTGGCAAGACCTTTGACAAAATTGTTAAGGATCACATTTGTGGGGGACCAGCAGGTAAAATAATGCTATGGGGCAACCAGCATGGGTTCATAGCAGGCAGATCCTTCCTGATTAACCTGGTTTCTTTTTATGACTGGGTCTCAAAATGCTTCGATGAAGGAATAGAAATATATTTTACTTACTTAGATTTTAAAAAGACCTTTGACACAGTGTTGCACTCAATTTGTATAAATAAACTAAGCGGTTGCAAAGTAGATTATTACACAATTCAGTGGGTGGAAAATTGTCTCATGGTTCGCACCCAGAGGGCAGTAGTGGATGGGTTAGTTTCTACCTGGAGAAATGTGGGCAGTGGAGTCCCCCAAGGCTCTGTCCTGTGACCAGTACTGTTCAATATCTTCATTAGTGATGTGGATGAGGGGGTGGAAAGCACTCTGTCTAAGTTTGCAGATGACACCAAACTATGAGGTGAGGTAAACAAACTAAAGGGCAGGGAGTGAATTCAGGCAGATTTAGATAGGCTGGGGAAGTGGGCAGAACAGAATAGGATGCAGTATAACAAAGGTAAGTGCCATGCGTTGCGCCTAGGGAGGAAGAATCATCAACACGCATATGGCCTGGGAGGTACCACACTGAGTAGCACAGCTGCAGAGAGGGAGCTCAGAGTTGTAGTCAACTCCAAAATAAACATGAGTCACCAATGTGATGAAGCAATAAGTAAAGCTAACCACACACTCTTTCTTGCATAAGTAGGTGCATCACAAACATGTCTAAGAGGGTGATACTTCCCTTCTATGCAGCATTGGTCAGGCCACAGCTGGAGAACTGCATCCAGTTTTGCACTCTGCACTTCAAGAGTGATGTAGGTAACCTGGAAAGTGTTCGGAGGACAGCCACCTGTCTGGTAAAAGGACTACAAGAAAAACCCTATGAGGACCGATTGAGGGACCTGAATCTCTTCAGCCTCCATAAGAAAATGATGGGAGGTGATTTTGTGGTTGCCTACACGTTCATCGGGCGGGGAGAAGGAGCAGCAGGAAATAGGGGATGCAATGTTTACCAGGGTGCCCATTGGGGTAACTAGAATCAAAGGCCACGAACTGAAGGAGTGCAAAGTTAGATTGGACATCAGGAAAAAATTCTTTATGGTGAGCGTTGCCAAAATATGGAATACATTTCCAAGGGAGGTGTCCCCTTCCTTGGAGATATTTAAGAGGAGATTGGACAAACACCTGGCTGGGGTCATCTGATCCCAGCACTCTTTCCTGCCCAGGGCAGGGGGTCAGACTCAATGATCTAATAGGTCCCTTCTGAACTTAAAATCTATGAATCGATGGACTGCAATAATTTTTCTAGTCTAGTGTTTTAACTATGAAAAAATAAAATCAATCACACAGAGTACTGTTCTTTGCCTGCTTCCATTTAACACCCTACCTGGCAAAGTGAAAGAACATCTTTAAAGTGCAGCTTCTAGATTACTGCATTGACTGCACATGTAAATACACCCTGTAATTCTGAGCTAGTCAACATTTTCAGGTTCATTCCTTGCATCTGATTTTTTTTGTTTGGCCTCAGATGGTGCATCAGTGATTCATCTTTCCATTCAAATTAATCTAATTGGAAAACTTCTGCAAGGTATATCCATCTAATTCAGGCTGTGCTTAGTATATTTGTGGCAGATGCTTGTGTGTACCTAGAACTGCCAAAGAAGCCTTGTGGAAGGGAAGAGCCTACTCCTAGATCTACATAGAATAAAAGTGCCTAAGTTCCACTATATGTACTTGAACACTTTTTGTGGATCTGGGTCCAAGAACATTGTCTTCCAATGACCCAGTTCCTTTTTATTTTATGATTCTGAGGTATAGGGGATCTAGGAAGCCTTTCTTTTCCTTTGTCATTATTAGTCCTGTCTTGTAGATAACTGCTGCTTCCTACGAATCCTGCTTTATGCAAGCCCTAGTGAATCTCATCCTTACACATTAATAGTGCAGGGCATCACAAAATGCTCCTGTCATGTCTTTCATAATTCCTAATCCTAACAGGTTTTTTTCAATGGTGTATGAAAAGATGCGTCTCTTAACAAAGTTTTCAATAACTTTCTCACTTTTAAATTTGCATAGGTGCATATAAAAAGTACGAATTGTTTAATTACTTGGAGCTGGTACATCTGAATTTCCTTATTTTATATTACAGTAAGTGAGACTTTGAATATGGTACACTTTTTAAAGCAGTAGGGTAGCTAATTGGTTACTAACATAGTCTACAAATGCATAAACACCATACTTTAAACATGTTCTGCAATTTCAGAATGATGTCTCATACTGTATTTTTTCAAGTTGTGCCATGCATAAATAACATTTTACAGTACAGCAATTGGCAATTGTGTATTTTAATATACCATAAAGATAAATTCTTGAAATCTTGAGAAATGTGACTTTACAGTTTATTTCCAGATTTTTAAGTTTTAGAGAGTTCTATTATGGAGAAGCATAACTTTATTAAATATTTTAAAGACATTTTATTAAAATGCTTAAAAGTACACTTTTGTTGTAACTGTGTACTGATAAATATTGGAAATCTTGGTGATATCCCATCAAAGCTTTTAATTCAAATGTAAGTTTGAACTCAAGAGACAGAGACTACATCATGAAAACAATTGTACTAAAATCTATTTCTATGCACATACTGCTTTCAGGCTATTACAGCAGTTGTAAAACCTTCAATACACTCTGAAAAACTCATGTTATCTGGATCTCCCTTCAGCAAACTGGAATTGCTCATTTTAAATCTACAAGTATTTCTGAAACGCATTACCATTTTATTTATTGTTCTTTGTCTCTCTTCTCTCAGCTCTCTGAAGCTATAAAATAATTTCCAGATGGCATACTCATCACCATTTAATTTGAAATATTACCTGCAGAAAAAACTGCAATCTGGAGGCAGTAATACACAGCCAAGTTTAGCACAATTTCACAGCCCATCTGACCTTGTTTATCTTGCTCTTCTTGAGAACATTCACACTTGTATTCCTCCCCTTCTGAAGATGTCACGGCTAGCTAACGTACAGTGCCCTCCAGTGGACCTCCAAGCTGATATATAGGCCCTCTCTAGACACGCAGGTAAAGGTACGACAGGATCCAACGCACAATCCACACAACTTGCCTCTTGCCGTGAGACATGTGAATGGCAGAAGGTGTGATTGTGGGATCCAGCATCGGATGCCATTCACATGTCACATGGCAAGAGGCACAACAGATTTATCACTGGTATAAGGGGAGCCCAGGATCACTACCCTGGGTTCTCCCTGCATGAGCAAGTAGCAAGCTCCTGCAGCTGCAAGTCCCATAGCATCTTGCAGACACAGGGAGTCCTCAGCTGTGGGACTCCCAACCCTGACTGAACAGGGTGCACCCCTGCAGCTGAGCTGATGGGGTTCCCAGCCATAGGGGGAGACCCTGCTACAAGTGCAAATAAAGCTTGATAGCAACCAGCTATAAAGTTGTTGGACATCTTCCAGATCTAACTTTGTAGCTGGATGAACCTTTTTATGGCATGATAGGAACTTTGCACTTATGGCTAGTCTAAATTAATTGCATAATTAACCAGTTAATTGCATGATACAAGTAATGTGTAGAGGACAGCATGACCATTTGTGTCCTTTCCATAGATATGTCTGCTGAAAACTCTACCATCTACTAGGTTTTGTATTCAAGATGACACTTGCTTTTGCCAAAATAATACCAAAGCATGCTGGCAGCAATTCTCTGGACTAGTTTTTTTACTAATTAGAAAAGTAAAAATTCTAAGGCAAATGAGTCAAATGCAGGAGATGCACAATTTGTATAATCAAGAAAGCATAGTGTAGTATTATTACCAGCTGCATAAGTTTCTTTGGTTCCTTTTAAGTTTTAAAATAAATGCAAGATTTTCAGCCTTCAAACTGTAGTTTGAATTTTCAAAACAGTGGGTCATTGCATCCTCTTATACTCATGCATTTAAACATGGGCTATGATGCTTTTAATATCTCCTAGATAAATCTACCACCTTTCCTTAGGATACATATCTTCCCTCCACCTCACCTCCTCATATATAAAGACCCGTGATGAGGGTGCATTTTTTCATGTTCCTATTGACTACATGCTATGGACGTTGCCCAACTCCCTTATTTCATGTTAGGGAAAGTTGCTACAGTTATTAAACCTAATGCAGTGAAAGAGCATGTCATAAGAGGGGATTGAAGATAACTCTTTAAACTGAGTTTTCACCCCACAAGTGCTTAATCTGAAGTTGCAATATGCTTTAAAATGTTTACCTGAGAAGCAGATTCTCCTTAAATGTAGCCTCTTTTAAGTACAATGCTGATAGGAAATGGAGGAAACCTTATTTTTGGAGAGTCTCACAGACAGGAAATCCAAATTTCACTCATACCCACCTGTTTTTATAAAAGCTCAACAATGACAACCTTCATTAAGTTTCCCATTAAAATATACGTTCCATATTTGGCAGCATGAACTTTCCCCTTTTATGAGTGAGACAAACAGTGCTGCATAGGTACGCATTGAATAAAGGTTTGTAGGAGAAGTCAAGCCCTCATTACATGTATAATTCATGATAGAAAGCATATACATTTGACAATTAGCTGTTTAAGCACGTACCCTACACAGAACCGCATGCAAAATAAAATGCCAGATATTGTTTCCTCATTCCCTACCTAAAACAAGATTAATTTAATTACAATTTGTTAGTGTGTTAGAACTATATGAACCTCAACTTTTCTTTAACTTTTGTTTGGTGTTCTGCTATTGTTGTTTTTCACCTCCAGACAGCTTTTTTTCTGAAATTGTTAGATAATAAGAGCCTCTATTTAGAAAGCCTATTGAAAGAATCTGAACAATTAAGTCTTGTGCATGACACTAAAAAGTAAACATTACAAGCACTGTTGACCTACACCATATGCATGGTAACAACATATTCAACAAAACTGGAAGCTTAGGTAACATAAAATGACATCACTGAAGCAGAAAGCAAGGAGGGATAAGTAAATATACACATTCTCAAAGGCTGAATAGCCATTAAAAGCCTGAGAAAATGCTGCTAGGAAGAAGTGCTGAGTATTCATGGTTATGCATTCAGCTTCTGCTAATCAGCCTTTAACCGAGAAGAGGTTAAAAAAAATCCTCCCCTCCAAAAAATAAACCAAAAAAACAGAGTTGCTTGGGAATGAAGCTACATTTAGGTTTACCCTAATTAAAAGTCATGAGACAACTGTTGACTAAGACCTGATCATGGCATAGTATATTTACAACAGGTTAAACTCCTATGGCTTTAAACTTTAGATTCAGAATCTTCTGAGAGAGAATAAGAAACAGTCAAAACACTCAGTAGATCATATTTACACTATGCATTGTCTTACCTTCTACCCAACAGGGTAGGAAGATACCTTCGCTTTCCAGAATTGGCAGAGTGTAAAATTGAGAGAACCTTTTTTAAAAGATATGTTGATTGTTTTTACCAAGAAAATTCAATATTGGAGATAAAGTTTAAATTAATTTTGCTTTACCATCCATTTTCCTTTCTATTATAACTGTGGTGCAAAGCTGAAATAGGGGACCCAGGAAAAGAGCACAGTTTCTTTAATGCAGAGGTAGGCAAGCCCAACACACATGCCATAGTAGAGTATGTGTGCTTTGGGGCAGACAGCAGGAAAGGGGCTAGGCTGCACTGCCAAAACAAGGATCAGGCCCCTTATGGTTCCCCTGCTGTCTACACCCAGCATGTCAACATCTTACATATCAAAGATGCATATCTTTTTGGCACTCTGCCCAAAAACATTGCCAAACTCTGCTCTAATGCCATATTTCTTTTAGTTCTCATGGAAGTAAAAGCTGTGAGATTGGGCTTCATCCTTTTAAAGCAACCTGTTCACCAGTAAAACAACTCTTAACCTGTGACAAAAGGAGCCTACCCATGGCCTGGTCAGGAAACTAGCCCATTCATAGTATCATAGTGTCTAGAGTCGGAAGGGACCTGGGCAGATCATCTAGTCCGACCCCCTGCCTTGGCAGGAAAGAGCACCGGGGTCAGATGA
>JAGPOW010000645.1:592889-614351 GCA_030014935.1 Caiman crocodilus | reverse complement strand
TTATGCTTCTCCTAGCTCAGCAGGTGTGAAGCCAACACAAAGGACATTCACAGAGGAATTCCCTTACATGAAACTTAATCAGACCTCATTCTGAATGTTGCACACCACCGATTCCGCTGCCTGAGAAATGACTGGCAAACAAATGCTGATTCATTGTGTTTTGCTAAGACTCCTGAGGGAAAAATATGTAATTTCAAAGAGTCATCAATTCTTGCTCATGTTTTTATTCCCTCTCAATTTCATTTTCACTCTTCTCTTTCATTCTGTTTTATTTTCTACTTCATTTGCTGTCTCTTTCTTCAGTGAAGCCATTTACTCGGATTTGTTTAATGTTAGTTTATTAAGTTTGGCTGCCAGTTGTGCATTTTGCATTCTTGGTGGGGCCCCCCAGTTGATCTTTTGGAAAAAAATTCAAATTAGAAATAGATAGGCTGAACCAAAAACCCCCACAAAGCTTAGATTCAGATCTTAGCTTCACCGATATTCATTAGTGTTTTGATCTAGAGTGTGAGATTAAAGTTAATCTCCAATTAAAAATTACCACTACAAGCAGCATGGAAAAAAAGTATATAACTAGCATTGAATTGTAAAAGCATAAATTTATTTATAGATAGATAGATCTCAACCCTCCTGCACAATATTTCTAGAGCGGCCTTTGCTTGATGTAGGATTGGAGTTTGAAAATCATCAGATCAAAATTGCTGATTTTGTCCTCAAATTTTGAAACGTATCATTGTAACAACAGCTCTGTTTTTCTAGTCGGATCATGTGGGGCCATAGCACAATACACTGAAAGTGTGCATGTTGAGGTGAAGAGGAAGAGTGTCATATCATTCCTATTAATGAAAAATTAATTACTTCAGTTCTATATTTAAATTCATTTATGTTCACATACACTTTGCAAAACTTACCCTTAGCATGTAAAAAATGTATATTGTTTAATCATTTTAGACCAGAGAAGAGATTTAATACAAAATTTGAACACAAAATCATTTTCATTTCTTCAATATACTTTAAAAAGGACTTATCCCAAAACCCTGAGCCATTAACTGATTTGAATAATGAAATGCTAAAAAACCCAAACAAAAAACCCTTTTTCCTACTCAAGGTATATGTCAATGCACATTTTCACTCACACATCCCGTTAGTCAGAAATTTCCAGGACAGCCACTTCCAAAACAAACAGAAAAGAGAGTTGGGGTGAACCTGGCATAAACATTTTCATATCCCAGTGCCTACATGCATTGCAGTATCTTTGGACAGCTATGGCTCTGACCCCAACCACATTTATGCACAGAACTGAGGCAATCCAGGGGTGTAAAGGACATGTGACACAGGGACTTCCATCATTTCCCTGCATGCATTAGCTTCTACCTTCAAGGAGGCTTGGACTGGCTGCTGGGTATTCTCCTTTGCCCTGGGGGAACAGTAAGGCCCTTGTTACAAAATAGTTTTGGGTAGCTCCTGGAACTCTTAACCCTTGGATTGTCCGTACATCATCACCTTCAAGTGGTTTTAAGCTTTTGTTACGCAGCTCAAAGTTGCACCACTCCAGGGCAGGATGAACTTAGATTTGCAGTACCCAGCTCTTCTTCTGTAAAGTGCGGCCACTCCCCGCAGATATGCTGCACAAATTGTAGTCTTCCAATATCCCAGTAGACCTAGGAGCAGGGATAGAAGTCTGTCCTGACTCACCTGATCCCTTGTGGCAACTCACAGCTACAGCTCGTAGTCCTGCCCCCACTCCCTGTGTCACTAGTGGCAAGTCACAGCTGTGCAGGTATGGGACAGTCAGAGGTTTCCAGACTAAAGGTGATTGCTCCAAACTCTAGGCTAGCACTAACACCGATCAACATTTGCACAGCTCACAGCATAAAGTGTAACTAGCAGCAAACGGGGATGGAACCAGAATTCTCTCCTTCACCACAAAGACAGCCAAAGGCAGGGGCCTTTTTCACATTCACGTCACCTTTAGGAGCAGTAGGCAGGTCAACAAGGACCCATTTCTTCATTCCCTGGAGAGGCAAACCCAGCAGTAAAAGGCATGCAGGACTTACCATAGCTCTAAGTCAGCATTTGCTGAGCTAGGGTTAGTGGGGGTCTCCACAGCAGTGAGTTTTGAGCAGTCCCTAGAAGACGGAGTACTACTTCATGCCTCTGAGAGCTGTTGTTTCAGTCTGTCTGCAGACCCTGTCAAACTTCACTACATCCATTATTTGGTTTCTTTTCAAACTTTCCTTTACCACTGAGTGTTAAATGAGACTTGACTGACAGAATCACATGACTTCAGAGACTAGGGCTTTAACTGTACATCTGTCCTGTTTAAATATTAATCCAGTCCTCCTGACTCAAACACTTAATATTAGTTGTGGGACAGGGGGCAAGGGGTTCAGGTGGTGTTCTCCTCGATCCTTTTGGTCAAGGCAAAGTTCCCAGACGGGTGGAGGCATCCTGCATATCAATGCATGACTAATCAGATGGTGTTGCAGCAGAGCTTTGGCTGCTTTGACCACAGGATGCTGCTCTAAGAAGGATTACTAGGAAGAGATGGGACAAAAAGACAAAAAGAGGGAAGAACATCTTCACAGACAGGATCGCTACCCTAATGAGGGAGGCTTTAAACTAGGTTCACCAGGTGATGGACAGCAAAGCCCTGAGGTAAGCTGGAAAGTGGGTGACCTGGAGGAAGCACAAGCAGGAGTGGCCAACAGGGGAGGCCTTCTCATTCTTTCTGACAAAGTAGGGCAATCAGCTAGTTGCCTCAGGTGTCTGTACATACAAGCAGGAAGAACTGGAAGTCCTCTCAAAGTCATGGAACTATGACATGACTGGAATAACAGAGACTTGGTGGGGTAGTTCACATGATTGGAGCTCTGTCATGGATGGGTATAAATCAGGGGCTGGCAACCAGGGGTACACATACCCCTGGGGGTACTTGGAAAGGTGCTAGGGGTATGCACGGGCAGGTGGGGACACAGATCACTGGCACCCCTGTCCTCCTCTGCCCCGCTACCCTCTCTGCATTGAGCCGCTGCCACCACCAAAAGTGGTATGCTACTTAAAAAAGGTTGAAAATCCCTGGTATGAATTGTTCAGGAAAGACAGGCAGGGGAAAATAGCAGGGGGAAAAGCTCTTTATGTAAAAGAGCTGTGTGACTGCTCACAGCATCAGTATGAAATTGGAGATAGGCTTCTTGAAAGTGTATGGGTTACAGTCAGAGGGGAGAGCACCAAGGGTGACATTGTGGTGAATGTCTCTTATAGACCACCAGACCACAAAAATGAGGCTTTATTCAAACAGCTAGCACAAGGTCCCAATCACGAGCCCTGGTTCTCATGGGGGACTTCTATCACCCTGACATCTGCTCGGAGGGCAATACAGAAGTACATAGGCAATCCAGGAAGGTTTTGGAGAGTGTTTGGGACAACTTACTGGTGCAAGTGTTGGAGAGACCAACTAGAAGCCATGCTCTTCTTGACCTGCTGCTCACAAACAGGGAAGAATTTAGTGGGGAATGTAGTAATGGATAGCAACATGGGCAGCAGCAACCACAAGATGAGTTCAGGATCTGAAGGAAAGGAAGGAAGGAGAGAAGCAGAGTACAGACCTTAGACTTCAGAAAAGCAGATTGTGACTCTCTCAGGGATGGGCTGGGATCTCCTGGAAGCCAATTTGAGGGGAAAAGGAGTCCAGGCTTGCTGGTTGTACTTTAAAACAAAAAAACTTACTGACAGCACAAGAATGAATCATTCTTATGTGCAAGAAGACTAGCAAGTATTGACAAGCAAAATCAGCTTGGCTTAGCAGGGAACTCTACAGTGAGCTAAAACACAAAAAAGAAAACTTATAAGAAATGGGAATTCAGACCAGTAAGTAGGGTGAAGTATACAGCTAGGTACAAAGAGTCAAAAAGCCTGAGGCTGAATCAATTCAGTCTTTCCAGATTAGCCAAACTGCACAGATTACATTTAAATAGAAGTGAACAGACATTTACCTTTTATTCAGGAAGTGCAGCCAGTCCTGCAGTGGCTTAGGCCAGAAGCTGAGAGGCACTAAAGCATGGCTCTCTGGCTATGCATTCACTTCCTCTTCCTGCTGCCTACAAGACCTCTGGGATTTGTAGTCCAGAATTACAGTAGCAAGACTCTGTATGGTTGGTCATCATATCCTCTTCCTGCTTCCAGTTACCTCTGGGATTTGTAGGCCACAGTTGCAGCCAGCAATAAGTTTGAGCAGGGGGATGGACTGTTTAATCTCCATCCCTGGCCCCAGCCGGGGTTTGCCTGTGAGGGCAGTCTCCTCTCCCTGTAGGAAGGGCTGCATCTCCAACTGGGCTTGCTCCCTCTCCACCACCCTCTTGTCAGAGCCCTCCCTGCTCCAGCTAGGGATCAGAGAGATGGTGTCAGTCTTGCTTTCTGGAGCAGACAGCAAAGCCCAGGGCAGGAAAGCATGCTGGGATGCTGGTGGACTTTGATTTAACTTGAACCAGGAAGGAGCTTGGGGCAGAAGTTTCATAGACCGGTTTGCCCCAAATCAGTTAAGTCTGATACCACATTCAGCCAGGTCCATCTTAAACCGGTTTCAGCCATTTTGAAACTGGTTTATTCACTGGGGTTCTGCTCTGTTACAGGCTTAAACCAGTTTCTGATCACAAACTGGTTGATGTGTAACTTCTGTCCCTAGCCAGGGAGGGTGGGGAAGAAAAAATGTGGTTAGGTAACTGGGTGCCTCACTGTCCCTGTCCTATTGCTGTCCCTGTCCTATTTTATAATCAAAGGATTGCTTGCTTGCTTGGGTACTAGAAATTTCATTTTAGACAGCATCACTCAGGAGGAATGTTTATTTGGATAAAGCATTGTGGGAGAAGAATGTATCCTGAAAGATAGGCATCACTGAAGAAAGGCTTTTTTTTTCACTTTGGACTTCTTCCATTGTGAATAAAACTATTCCCTGCTCTTGTACATTTCCCATAACAAATATCTAACATAGCCAAATCTGGTTCTCAGACATTATATGCCATGTCCAGGAAAGGCAGAGAAAAGGTCTAAAATGACTCAGCTGTCAGTTTGAAAGTTACAAGCCCCCTGCTGTTTCTGAACCTCGGCAGTTTGGATAGCAAAGCAGAGATCCAAACTGGTCAAATCTGACAAACTGGGCAGCTGGTCACTTTTCCATGCTTTAATAGCAAATTAAAGGATAGATTAAAGTGATTTAATTGGCTATCAAGCTAAAACTGTCCCAGATGTGGAATTTCTATATGTATACAAGGAAAAAAGGAACACATCAAACCACCACACAATTTGGACTAATTGGCAATCCTAATTCAGCAGAAGCCTATGACTAGAAAAGCAGGTCAGAAGTGAAGAGTTTGGGCAGATAAGCAATAGGAATGTATATACTCTTGCTTTATATTATTCCAAGATTTCCTACTTCAATAAGCCTTTTAATTCAAAGAACTTTATTTCCTCCCCTATTTTTAAGAAAGGAAAACTAAATTAAATCTCGTCACTGTGACTTCACAAGTACTTACATTACAATATCTAAACTACAGCCACAACAAAATGGAGACCATCCAAGGAAACAGTTCCAACTTCTAATTCCCATTCCACGTGCCATTTTCCAGAAAATGCTGTATCATTATTTTTTGGTGCACGACCTGAGACATTCTTAGACTCTCAAGTTCCTGTACGTTCCTGAAAGCAGCGTTCAATACACCCTTATCATTCCTATGGCGACCACACAATATTTCTTGAACACTCTGTATAGGTAGGGAACAAGTGGACAGTATCAACATGGTATAGACAGACCAAAATGCATCTGTCCAATATTTAAGCTTCTTAACATAAAAATCTTAGTAACAAAGTATTTTTTCCTCCCCACACTCACACCACCATTTTGTGATCCCAAAATTTAGATCAGAAGTCCCTGTCCTACATTTAGATTCAGATCCTTTCCACATATCAGACCCCATCTAAAAAAAGAGCCAAAACCAAAACAATATAAGGAACCATAGAATGTCTATGTGCAATTCAAACATCACTTAGGAGATTTAATGTAGAAACAGTACCTTATTTTGTAAGGCAAAAATCCATCTACACTTTCACCATGAGTGTTCATAAACAAGATTTCACTCACCTACCTATATATATATACACACACACACACGCACGCACACACACACACACACATATACATACATACATAAACACACACTTGCATATAAAGTGCCTAATTAAAGTAAAGTGGTATTACTAAAACTGGTCAGAAATGTGTGTAACCTACCACTTGAAAGTTAAGAGAAGTGCATCTATATAACCTATTTTCTATTTAGGAAGACCCCACATTGCTTTACAAGCTATTGTGTCACACGCACATGCACAGTACTGCATGTAAAAACAGAGAACAATGATTTGAACATGGGTTCATACATTTCATAGACATGAGGGCTGGAAGGGACCTCGAAGATCAGCAAATCCAGCCCCATGCACCAGGGGCAGGAAGTTAGCTGAGCTCAAAGGATCCCAGCAATATAAGTATCCAAATCCTCTACTTGAATGAGTCCAGACTAGGTGCCTGCACCACCTCTGGAGGGAGTCTATTCCAAGTCTTGGGGGCTCAGACTGTAAAGAAATTTTTCCTTATGTCCAGCCTAAAACAGTGTTGGAGGAGTTTATGACTGTTGGTCCTTGTTTTTCCTTGGGGAGCGCTGGTGAACAGACATTCTCCTATATCCAGTTGAATACCCCTTATATACTTACAGGCAGCCACCAGCTCCCTCCTGAGCCTGTGCTTTTCCAGGCTGAAGAGTTCCATGACTCTCAGTCTCTCTTCATAAAGCCCTCTCTTCTCCTGCCCTCTGATCATGCGTATGGCTCACCTCTGGACTCTCTCAAGCTTCTTGCCATCCTTCTTGAATTGCGGAGCCCAGAATTGGATGCAGTACTCCAGCTGCAGCCTCACCAAGACCGTGTACAATAGGAGGATGACATCCTGAGATTTACTTGAGAAGCACCTGTGGATGCAAACCAGAGTATTGTTTGCTTTGCCATCTGCAACATCACATTGGTGGCTCATGTTCATTTGGTGGTTAGTCAGGACCCCCAAGTCTTTTCCAGACATTGTGCTAGCAAGCATAGCACTGCCAAACCTATAAGCATGCTGCGGGTTTTTTGTCCCAAGGTGGAGTGCCAGGCGCACTGCATGGGGGGCTGTGCCACAAACCCCCATCTCCTGCCTGCTCTCCCAGCTCCCCCCATGGCTGTCCCACCTGGCCCCAGCTCCTAGCACTTTAAAAAACAAAAAAAAATCCCACTCACTGGCTGCTGCACCAGCCTTGGGGCTTCTGGGGGCTCATGGCAGAGCCCCCCCATGAAGTGCAGGGCAGTGGCGGGTAGCAGGGATTGTTCTCCTCCTCCCTGCATCTGGTAGGAGCTGGCAAGCCTGGCCTTTTCTTTTTTAAAGAGCTGGTAGCTGGGGCCAGGTGGGGCAGCCGTGACGGGTGCTGAGAGAGTGGGCAAAGGTAAGAAAGCTCATGGCAGAGCCCTCCACACACCAGTGGGCAGTGGAGGGCACCAGGGATTGCCCTCCCACTTGGCAGCAGTGGGTGAGTGGGGGCTTTATTTATTTATTTTTTAAAGAGCCAGGATCTGGGGCCAGGCAGGGGTAGGGGCTTGTGACAGGGCGCCCCACACCGTGCGGGGAAGTAGGGAGCAGTGGGTGCTGCCTGGCAGGACATGGTGAGTGTGGGTCTTTTAAAAAAATATATTCAGGATACTGGGGCTGGGTATGGCAACCACTGATGGGGCTGGGAGAGCAGGTGGGGGATGGTGCCTGTTTGACTGGGTGATTTGGCAGCAGCCAAATCTCCAAGTCAGACTCAACCAAATCAATTTGACACGGTGATTCAAATTACCAAATCGAATCACTCTCCTCCAAATCAGCTGAATCTGAATCTGAAGTGAATACTAGACACTTTGCACAGGCCTACTGTTTCAATGTTTTGCCCATGGGCTATAATGGGGAAGCACAAAACTGCCTATAACTTTGTCATTTCATGCCTGATTTGGATGAAATCAGTAGGGATGGTAGCCCCTTCTCAGGCCATGAAGCCCGCCAAGTGTCAAGGAGATAGGTGTAGGGATTTCTGAGAAACTACACCTCAAATTCTTAAAAGCAAAACTCATGTCATACGTGTGTGTTAAGGCACAGTGGGGTGAAACTGCAGAAATAGTAGCCTCTGATGAAGCAATGAAGTATGCCAAGTTGCAAGGAGATAGATGCAGGGGTTTCTCGGAAATTGCACCTCAAGCTGCTTACAAACAAACCTCACGTCACATGCGTATGTTAAGACAGAGTGGGCTGAAAACAGCAGGCATGGAAGCCCCTGCTGAGGCCATGAAGCCTGCTGCGATTGAAGGAAATGGGTGCAGGGGTTTCTGAGAAACTGTACTTCAGGCAGCCGACAAGCAAAACTTGTGACTTGTACCACTTTGTGTGTGTGTTAAGGCGCAGCGGGGTGACAACAGCAGGTGTTTTGAAACTTTTGAAATGTTTTAACTGCCCGCATTTCATTTTGAGGCTTTTTGAAGCCTTTCATTTCATTTTGATTTTGCTCTTTCAAGCTTGAAACTAGTCAACACAGTGTCAAAATCAAACAGCCGGCCAAATTTTGCACAACCCGTTATCCATCTTTATAGAACTGCAAATACATTCATAGTTCTTAACACTCAAATATGAAATCCAGGAAATATATTAACAGTTTGTACCACTAATAAAGGAAAGAACTGAAAAATATTTTCTCCAAAAGAAAATACAAATTCAAATGCAGAATGTAGAATGAAATTTGGTCACTATATTAGGGTGAGGCATTCCTAGTTCTTGAAAAAAGTAGTATTATCATTTTACAAACTTGCTTTTACATTTCTTTTCAAAGGCAAAATGTCCAGCAACTCTGTGCTTGTAACATATTGCATTGGCTCAGCAGTGATTCTGGAGGGGGGTAGGGGTGGAAATAGTGCCATTGACTGAATCAACCGACTTTATTTTGCCAAGACTGGTGGTTGGTCATTAAACTTCTAATCAGGCCTCACCTTACTTAGATTATGACGCATGCAGCACGGGGCTGCAGACATATTATATTTGCAGATGACTCACAATTCATCATTCTTCAGTCTGCTCCTACTCAAGCTAAGATGCCAGTATTCATATCTGTTTTTTATTCTCAGTAAGACAAAAAAAAAAGGAAAAATAAATCAGGAAAATATTGCTGTAAGCCTCCACTGAAATAGGAAGTTCTTTTCTCTCCTGTAGAGCACATACAAAAGATGCCTAAACCACCAAAACCTGAAACAAAGACTGGAAATAAATCAAAAAACAAAATTAGCTCTAGCTATGTTGTTTTTCAAACCATGTCATTAGAGAAAGGGAACTCTCAATTCTGAGAAATGCTGTAACAACGTCAGGAGAAAAAATAAGTGACACTGATATGACTTCACAATAACAAGAAGGAGCAGGAGATGAATCTGTGAACACAAAACTCTAGCTTATACTTGAAACAGCAAGAGCAGTGAAGAAAAGTCACTACAGACAATTTTCCTCTCCCGATACACAGAGGGAAAAAACCATAGTATTGCTGATTTAGATTTCAGCTTTAGCCATATAATTTATATGATCCCCAACCCTGAAGCAATTATGTTGATGTTGATATATTGTGCCACAATGCAAAGATTAATATGTAAAGCAGCAGAAAAAAATACCCCCCCAAAACAACCCCAAATCAAAACCCAAACAAACATAAAACAATGCATAACAAAGCAAATAATCTGGATCTAGCAAGAGCAGAAACCTTACATGAAAAAGGTTAAGTCTGTTAGGAAATACAACACTGGGATTGCCCAGTTTTTACCCTAGATAGGTTCTGGTGACTGATATTTTATACGTAGGCATTAGGTCTGTGCAAAGTGGCAAGTATTCAATTCGGATTTAGCCTATTCAGAAGGACAGTCATTCGATTCAGTGATTTGAATCACTGTCCCGATTTGATTTGGCCGAATTGGATCTGAAGATTTGGCTCCACTTCGGAGATTCTGCCACAAACTAAAAGAGGCAGCAGTCCTTGCTCATGCTGGACACAGCTGGCTCCAGCTGGTAAGTCTGTTGTGGTGGCGGAGGGAGGAGGGAAGAGGGGGCAGATCAATGTCCCTACAGGGAGGGCGGGATTGGGGCTGGAGCTGGGCCCTGGGCTGCCCAGGGAAGAGATGGGGCGGCGTGTGCAGCTGCATGCTGCCAGTCTGGGAGCTCCTTGTGTGGGGGCTTGTCCAGTAGATCTTGCCACTGCTCCCGCCACTGGTTTGGGAGGGCATGGGGCTGGGGCATGTGCCCCAAGATCTGTGTAGGCAAGGCCAGGGCTGCACCATGCAAAAGGCAGACAGTGCTGGGAGCAAGGTCTATGCCCCTCCACCACTTGCTCAGCTGGAGTGGGGCTGGCGCAAGGGTGAGCTCCTGTGCTGCCTCAGGACAAGCAGCTGATTCACCCCAGCTGAATGAATGAGCAGTGGCAAGGCATGCGGGGGGGCGGGGGGGGGGGCGTTTGCCTCCAGATCGGAGTGGAGCAGAGGCTACTGGGGGCCTGCAGCGAGTTTTCAGGTGGAACATGCCCTCCCTATGTTGTGGTGCCACTCGCCCAGCTGGGACAAAGCCCTGTTTATCCATGAGGCATGGGGAGGCCAGGATGGCTCCTGCCACTGCAACCCACTTGTCCAGAGGCAGCACAAGGTCTCAATCTCATGCTGGCCCCATGCTGGCTGGGCATAGCACCCATTCCCAGCACCTTCTGCCTTTCGCCTGGCACAGCCCCAGCCCTGCCTGGCCCGCACTGATCCTTGGGCACATGTCCCTACCCCATGCCCTCCTGGACCAGCGGCAGGAGCAGCAGCTTCTCCCTAGCTGGGTGAGTGGCAGTAGGGCACGTGGGAGGCACATGCCACCTGCAAATTTGCTGCAGCCCCCCGCATAGCTCCTAGTCCACTACCTGCCCCATCCTGATCTGGAGGCACATGCCCCACACCCCACACATGCCCCGCAGCCACTTACCCAGCTGGGGTGAAGCCGCTGCTCCTCAAGAGGCTACACAGGGGCTCAGTTTCATGCTGGCCCCACACTGACTGGGTGAGCAACGGGGGGGCACATAGTCCCCACTGTCAGCACTTTCTGCCTTTTGCCCAGTGCAGCCCTGGCCCTGCCCACCCCATGCAGATCCTAGGGCACACACACCCACCCATGCCCTCTTGCACCAGTGGTGGGAAGAGAGGCAAAAGCCACTAGACAAGCTGCCACATGAGCAGCTCTCAGTCTGGTGGTGCTCAGCAGCGTAAGCCACCCCCCACCCCTGGGCAACACTTGCCCCAGTCTGGGTCCCAGCGCCAGATCCAATTCCTCCTTCACCGTGAGGGCATTAATCTGTCCCCCCCATGCCCTTTCCCTTCCCCCTCCACCCACCACAACAGACTTACCAGCTGGAGGCAGCTTTGTCCAGCATCAAGGACTGCTGCCTGTTTAGTCTATGGCTGAATTTTTTAAGTGATACCCAATCTCTTCTGAATCAATTTGGAGGTTTCCGATTCATTTAGGACCTTTTCATGGGTCTCCCAATTTAATTTGGATTTGAAGATTTGACCACCTAATGGGGCCAAATCTCCTCCAAACTGAATTGTCTACTGATGCTTCACACAGCTCTAATAGGCATACAAACCTATAAACATAGAATATATAAATGTTGACCAAATGGTGTTGTGAATACAAGTGTGTATTAGTACTGATAGTAAGTTAATACGTAGCCAAACAATCCAAGGTTCTCACTCTTCCAATTGTACCAATACTAAGCATTTGAAAGACGAGGACTTTTTTTACTGGAAAAGTAACACCAAACTTTAAAGTCTACTGTTTTATGATTCCACAGAACTGAAAAGACGCCCCGCTGGGTAGAAAAAAAATCTCTGGCTTCCCAACTGCATCTGTCCTAGACTCTTGCTCCATGTGAATTGAAAGAATATAATTTTGCTTTCTTTTGAACATTTGGATATGTTATTGCTAGTACTGGTCAAATTTTTACCCATTAAAAGTGTGGGTAGGTGGGTTACGTTTTGGCAGGAGAGAACTGTAATTTTGAGGGAGAATGAACACAATTGTGGGCAGGCAGGGTACTGTTTTTTAAGGTATCCGTCTAAAGCTGCTTAGGACCTGTTGCTCATTAAGCCAATATGACTGCTAGAGGTGGTATGTATAGAGATATGAATCAAGAAAGACAACTAAGATGATTAATTTTTTTTGTTGTATTGGGCTTTTTTTCACCTTGGTATATTTAAAAAAGAATTAAAACATTCTATTATTGCAAAACTGGAACCACTGGGAGCTCAATAAGCTGTCTAAATTACTGCCCTGACTTGTCTATGTAGTGCTAGCTCTGCAAAGCAGTCCACAATATGGTTAATATTTGGCTTACCTCCTGTTTCTTCGCCTTATGATTCTTCTCAATATTGATTCCAATGGAACAAATGTGACAAGGCAATTTATAAAGCATTTATTCACATCTCTTGTTCTGTGATAGATCAGGAACACTGAAGCCCTGAAGGAAAAATTGAAAATCTGTGAACACTACAATGTGTCATGGAGAGCTGTAAAATCAATCTTAGTAGCCATTAATTGTGGTATAATGATTAACATGCTTGCAACATAGTAATAGCAATAAATAGCATCTGCCAGTAGTCACAAAAGGGAGAGATTTTGTTTCTTATTGATAAAGTAGGAATCAACTGTGTTCTGCAAGTAAAATACTTAGATCAGTAATTTCATTAGACAAATTTTGAGACACTTGCCATGATGAAAGTGTTTTCAGGATTTCATTTTTTTCTGTTCTGGATCAGGACAAACCCAAGGACCCACGGAAGTTTCTCATGAGAAAATTGTATGAGGAATATCCTAAAATATCCAGTAATCCAATGAGGCATTTTCCTGGGACATGGAAAACTCAAGTTCCAATTTTTTTTTTGCCTGATTTTGATGAGAGACATTTATCTGGTTCTCCCACATTCTATGTATGTACACAAATCACTGGATTATTAGTTCATTTCAATCCCTTTTGCATTTTGATCTGAAATTCCACCCACCCAGGACATGAGCAATCCCCCTGCAATTATTTTAATTAAACTGAAACATTATTAAAAAACCTGTCATGTTAAAGTAATCATGTTTTTCCTACCAAACTTCCCAAAAGATCCATAGAAACTAGGTGTGTGTGAAGCTTCAGTCACTGATCTGATTCAGAGGAGATTTGGGCCGATTCATCAGCCAAATCTCCAAATCCAAATCGAATCAAGAGACACATTAATCTCTCTGAATTGAAGAGGAGAGATTTGATGATTTGATCATAGACACAGCTGTTTTTTCTACATACCTTGAGGTACAAGATGCGGCGCGTGAATGCTGAGATGGTGGGGTGGATGGAGCATACCACAAGAGTTGGGGGGGAGTCCCTCACACACTTGGCAGTGGACCTGGAAGTGGACCAGAAGTACTTCCAGTCCACTTCCATGTCTGTTGCAAAGTGCGCAGGTGTCCCTCCATCCCCAGGTGACCTCCCTCCCATTCCCGACTCAGTGACTGGTGCCTCCTGGGTCTAGCAGGGGCAACCAGGGTATCCCCACAGCCAATCACCAAGCCGGGGAAGCACTGGGGGGGGGCGGGTCCCCTGCATGCTTGGTGACAGACTGGGAAGTGGACCAGAAGTACTTCTGGTGACCCCACCACACTCCCATGAGATGCTCCATCTGCTCCACCATCTCAGTGTTCATGAGCTGTACCTGGTACCTTGAGGTATGTAGAAAAAATTTATAAAGCTATGTCTATGGCCAAATCACTGATTCGCTGAATCAGAATCAAATCTTCAGATTCAGATACGGCTGAATCAAATTGGGACAATGTTCCAAATCAGTGAATTGAATCACTGTCCCCTGAATTGGGCCAAATCCAAATCTGAATCCGAATCAAATAATTCCCACTTAGCACACCCCAAATAGAAACCTCAACATTTCTCTTGGATAGTGCAATTGATTATTATGGATTAAGTCATACAGTTTAACAGATTATTACTGTACTTCATGCAAATTGCACTGAAATCTGCATAATTCTCAAGTGCCCAGTTCCGGTTGGTATGATACGTAAATGGAAAGGAACACTGCAAGGCCAGTAGGATTCAGGATTGAGAGAATAGTTCATAGAAAACATTTCATTTCATTCATTCTAAATGAAAGTGTTTTCCAAAATAATTTGTACTATATGCCAATTAACTTTAACAAATGTATTCACCATTTAAATGAAGGAGTCCAAAAATCAGTACTACAAATCTACATTTATATGTATAACCAATGGTATATTTTCTGTTCAGGATTCTAGCTGGAGTGCAAACTGACTTAGCTTTAGTTGCAGCCATATTTCTCTTCTAAAGCAGCTACCAAATTTCACTATTTGGGGATAAAAAATTTCCAGACCTGGACTTTTTTGAGAGGGAATTTTTACAAAGTTTGGGGAGGAATAGATCAATATTTTGGATCAGATTCTTAAAATATTGTTCCTCTTGGGAAGTACTTCACTGCATTCATAATGCCATTCTTTTCAATAGAATCACTTTGTCACTGAGGTACAGGTTTCCCTCACCGACTGTGGAGGTTCGGTTCCTGAAAGTTCCCATGGGTGGCAAAAGTGTGGTTGGTAAAACAAAAGTCTTCTGGGAAAAATGGGGTTAGGGACTTGAATATGAATAATAAAAGAACATACGGTGTGTAAAAATCATTTTTATTTACCTTTAATACAGGGGTTGTCAACAGGGTGTACGCATACCCCTAGTGGTATTTAGACAGGTCATAGAGGGCACACATTGGTAGGTGGGCACGAAGCATGCCTTGGGCACAGTGGCAGGGTCTCCTCGATGCACTCGCCTATTACCTGGGGGAGAGGAAAGAGGAGGGACACACCAGGCACCACCAGCCTCTCACAGCAAACTACCGTGCCTCCCTTCCTCCACCTGTCTGAACAGCCGGGGTGGAGGGTTGTGCCCACCCCTAGCAGCACATGATTGGCCAGTCAGCAGCCTATGGAGCCACAAACAGCCATAGGAAAGTGGTAAAGTGTGTGGCTGCTGCCACATGTGAGCGCATCCCCACCCAGCACCGCCTCTATGCACACCTCCGGGAGGTCACAGTTGGTGGGGCTGACAAGTGGCCACAGAAGACCATGGTTACTCAAAACTGTATACTGTGGTAGCCAAAATGGTATGAAGAATATTAAGCATGGATACTCAAAACCATGGTTGGTGAGGGAAAACTGTATTATTCAGTGCAAATAAGGGCATCAGATAAAGGTTACTTTGTGTACAAAAGCAGTGAGGAAAAAAAACATTTGTCTTATAATAAAAATGTTTACAGCTTATATTTGAATAGATCTAAAAGGATTATAGGAAAGTAGGGTCTGGAAGGGACCCTATGAGATCATCTCGTCCAGACCCCTCCTTGAGGCAGGATCATCCCTGACTAACCATCCCTGCCAAGCGTCTGTCTAATCCGCCCACGAAAACTTCCAAGTGTGGACATTCCACAATTTCTCTAGGCAGCCTGTTCAAATGATTGACCACCTTCACAATCAGAAAGTTCATCCTAATATCCAACCTAAATTCTTCTTGCTGTAGCTTGAGGCTTATACTCCTAGTCCTGTATCCTACAGCTACAGAGAAAATCCCTTCTCCATCTTCTCTGTAATAAATCTTTGGGTATTTGAAGATTTGGATCAAATCTCCCCTCAGTCACCTCTTCTCTAGGATAAATAACCCACATTCTTTTACCCTTTCCTTATAAGCCATGTCCCCCAGGCCTCTGATCATTTTTTGTTGCTCCATGCAACTCCTTCCATAAACTATCTATATCCTTCTGGAAGTGGGGAGCCCAAACCTGGACACAGTACTCTAAATGAGGCTTCAGTAGTACTGAACAGAGCAGAAGAATCACTTTCCCTGATTTTCAAGTATCTTTCCTGCCAAGTGGCTGATTTTCAAGTGACTTTTCCTGCATGATGCCTGCCAAGTTTCAAGGAGATAACTGTAGGGGTTTCTGGGAAACTGAACCTCAAGGCACTGACAACTCAAACTTATGTCACGTGTGTATTAAGGCAAAGCATGTTGAAAACAGCAGGCATGGTAGCCCCTGCTGAGGCCATGAAGTCTGCTATGTTTCAAGGAGATAGGTACAGGGGATTCTGGGAAACTGCACTTTGCCACAGAGCAGGGCCCCTAGAGATGGCAGTGATACCCCTAGGGCCCTGCAACCATGCCAGCTCTGCCCTGTGGGTGCCTTCTCTTCTTGCCTACCACCACGTCTTATTGCAAAAGATAATAGATAAGGAGGCTATCCTCAAGCTTCAGCTCAGTCAGGGTCCTAATGGACCCCACTAAACCCTGTGAGTTCTTGGACCCCTTGCTGGGACCCACTCTAAGTAGGTGTCTCAAAGGGGCACCCTAAGCTTTATACCATGCCCCATGCCTCACAGATAATATATCTATATCATGTCTGTAATGAGGTCTTGGCCTCACTTTACCTTCCATTGTCACTGGGCTCGCCATGCCCCTTTTGCTGTGCCGTCACTGCTGCTGGGGCCTCTACATGACATAGTAGTGTGCCCCAATGAGGTCTCCTCCTCCTCTACAGCCTGAGTCTGGTCCACCACTTTAAATAACAAGAGGCAAAGCAGCAGAGTAGCACTAGCATCTCAGGCAGCAAAACTGTCACAGATCCTTTCTTTCCTTTCCTGCAGGAGCTCCTTCTCCAGCAGCTGCCAGATAACTCTCCCTGCCAGCCTCAGCCCTGGGGACCCTGCCTTCTTCTGGTTAGCTGACCGGGACAGGTACTAGGGGTGTAGGTTGTAGCCATGTTGGTTTAAGGACATGGCAGACAAGGTTCTTTGGGGCAATCTGATATCTGCAGTTCATAGGCTCATCTGAGAAAAGTGGTTTGTAAATTCAAACAAGCACTGAACCTCACTAACCTCATCATCAGAAGCCAACTTCCTACAGCCCAAAACACACCAAATGGATCCCAACCATGCCATGACAAGACATGCAAAAGCTGCCAAAAATATCTCTAGTATGAAGATATCTTTACAGTACATATCTTCATCAGGGCACCAAATGTCCTGAAGGAACATACATAAGAGACACCAAGCGACAACTGCACACCAGAATGAGCACACACTGAAAATCTATCAAAGAAAGAAAACCCAACTATTTCCACTCTCTCAGGCCTGATCCTCAAAGGGAATTTACAAACCACTTTTCATAGATGATCCTATGAGCTTCACTTCATCAATCTCCTCGACGCAAAAACTCATGGACTCAGTATAGATTTTGGAATTCTGACACACTATATCCTGTTGGACATCTTACTTTCCAGGGACCTCTCCAATTTGACCTGCTACATCCCTCTTTCCCCACCCCAGCCTGTCCCTCACCCCCTGATGCCTCCATTTCCATTTTCACTAATTGGCTTTCTTGCCTTCATTGCATGCCAGCTTCTGGCTTCCTTACTATTCTTTCCATCCAGGAAAAGCACACAGACCAACTGTAGGTGCTTCCTCAGCCTGAGGAAGGATTTTTCAACCCAAAGGCTGGCATCCCAGGCAGCTAAGCTGAGCTCACCGGAAGCCTAACAACCCCACTGCAACCAGCAAGCCTCAGGCCTGTCATAAATGTGATGGGCCTGGGCTTTTCCAAGCCAGGACTATGCATGCATGTGGTGGCTGGAGGTTACAAGGCACCTTCTACCCACCTTTCACCATGGAAGTCCTCAGTCCTGGCATTTCCTGCTTCTGCCTCACTACTAGCAGTTCCCACCAGGCTTCCTAACCTTGATTCGTGTAGCCAGGTGGAGTTCAATTATAGCCTTGGCTTTTCTAGTTAGTTCCCTGCAAGCGTAGACCAGTGCAGTATACTCCTCCCTAGTGGTGTTTCCTGTCTTCCATCCTTTATACAACTCTCCTTTTAGATGTAGGAGGTCCTTGAGTTCCCTGCTAAGCCAAGGGGGTGGCTGAACCCATTTACCACCTTTCCTATGGGCTGGGATGGACTTGCCTTCTAGGATTGCTTCCTTAAGGAGCAATCACTCATCATGATCTCCCTTCCCTGAGAAATCATGGCCTCTCAGGGCCTCAAAAACAAGCCTCCTGAGCTTATGAAAGTCAGCTTTCCTAAAGTCAAGTACTACTGCATTGCTGGTTGACTTGCCAGCTTTGCGAAGGATAGTGAAAATGATCAACTCATGGTCATTGTCACCCAGCTTCCCTTTGATTCTGAGGTCACTAATTACATCATCCCCTTTGACCAGTACCAGGTCGAGCAGTGCCTTGCCTCTTATCATCCCATAAAATTCTTGGGACAGGCAGAGCATGTCTCATCTATGCATGTAAGGAAGTTTTGCGACGTATTAGATTTGGCTGAGTGCTCATCCCAAGAGATTTTTAGGTAGTTGAAGTCTCCCATGATGACCATGCACTGAGAGCATGTAGCCTCAGCCAGTTCCCTGGTGAATTCATGGTCAAGCATTTGTTCCTGGTTTGGAGGTCTGTAGTAGACTCTACCATTGTATGCCCTTCACTATGTCCCCTTTGGATTCTAATCCAAAGGGCAGTCATCCTCCTTGGGAGCCGACCTCACCTTGTAGGGATGTGTAGCTCCCCTTAATATACAGAGCTACATCCTCACCCCTTTTTTCAGCATGATTTCTCCTGTACAGGGTATAGCCATGTATACCAGGAGTCCCATCATAGGAGGAGTTCCACCAGGTCTCTGTGATCCCTATGAGATCCTAGTCATTTCTGTTTAACAGAAGGACCAGTTCCTCCTGTTTATTCCCCAAACTCTACTATTAGTGTACAGGAAAGTAAGTGTGCCATTGGAGGCCCTAGTCTTCCTCGTACTCACGGAGAAGCTCTGTTCCTGGGCTGAGGTAGGAGTGGGTTCCCTTGAGCATCCTAACCTGCTGATTTTATAGTTGATGCTTGGTGAGCTTGCTCTGGCGGTTGTCCACCCATATCCCAGCAAGCTTAGTTTAAAGCTTATTATTCCATCTCAAGTGTAGGATTTTGCACGTGTCCTTGATGAATCTCATCTGATTCATTATGGGCCATTTCTCTAGTCTACCCAAGTCTTTTTAGATCCTAGCCATAAGCTCTGAAATGTCTGCAACTCCCCTGAAGTGGAGTGGTATCATCTACTTAGCATGCAATCCCATAATCCAAATCATTATTAAATGAACATATTAAACAATACCAAACCAAGAAAAGACCTCTGGATAATCCCACTTGATACCAATTCCTAACTGGGCATTGAGCCACTGACTTCTTGTTGAGACAATGATCCAAAAAAGTTATGTATCCACCTTACAGTACTTGTATCTAGTCTGTATTTCCATAGATTTTTAATGACACTGTCATGGCTTGGTACAAATCAAGATATTGCAGTCACCACTCTCCCCGCATCCGCACAGCCTGAAAACTTATCATAAAAGGAAATCAGATTGGTCAGGAATTACTTGCTCTTCATATATCCATACTGGCGGTTCCTTATCCCTTTGCTCTCCTCTGGGTGCTTCACAATAGATTCCTTGAGGACTCGCTCCATGATGTTTCCAGGTATTGAGATGAGGCTGACTGGTCTGGAATTCCCCAGATTCTCCTTCTTCCCTTTCTTAAATATGGGCACTATATTTGCCTTTTTCCAATCACCCAGGACCTCACACAACTTCCACAAGTTCTCAAAAAGGATAACTCTGAAATTACCAATGGCTCTGAAATTACCTCAACCAATTCCTTCAGTACCCTGCTGTATATCCCAGCTGGCTCTACTAATTTGAAAGGATCCAGCTTCTCTCAGTAATCTCTAAACTTTTCTTATAGTACTCTAGGCTGTTTGTCTCCTTCTCTACCTTTGCTACCAAGTGCACTCATCATCTGGCAGCTACCCCTATTTTGAAGGCTGAAGTAAAAAAAAAAAAACACATTAAATATTTCAGCTCTCTTCGTCAGCTATAACTAGATTGCTTTCTACATTCCGTAAGGGATCTATAGTTTCTCTGGTCTTCCTCTTACTTTTGACATACTTGTAGTATCCCTATTTTTAGGGCCTTTTATGTCCATTACCAGCTGCATTTGAAACTGGCTTTCCTGATTTTCTGCCTGAATACCCATGCAAGATTCTTCCATGGTACTAGGACCAAGTATCCATGTCTACTAGGATTCCTTTTTGAGTCTGAACTCACTGGAGAGATTTCTGTCTAGCCATACCAGTCTCCTGTTGCACTTGCTATTGTTATTGCTTCAGGACATCTTGCTCCTTTGCACTTAGAAGGGCCTCCTTCAAGTATAGCTAGCTTTCCTGGACTCCTCCTTCCTTCATACTTGCCTCTCAGGGGATCCTATTCATCATCTCCCTGCATTTGTAAAGTTCTGGTTTTATGAAGTTCAGTGTCCTTATTCTGGTGCTTTCCTTCCTTCCTCCCCCTACGATCTTGAATGCTATCATTTTGTGGTCACTGTCACCCAAATTATCTTCCACCTTCATATTTTCAACCATCTGTTGTCTGTTTGTCATCAGTAAGTCAAGAAGATATTTCTCCCTAGTTGGCCTGTTTGCCATCTTTATCAAAAAGCTGTCCCCTACATACTCCAATAATTTGCTACACCACTGAAATCAAGGCTAAGTACATACATGCCTTCTTGCAAGCTATCAAAAAACTGTTTTGACTAGGTAGAGTTATAAAAAGTAAATATACACATTGATAACCTATATACACATAGCACATGATTTCAATAACAGAACATGACAATCTCCTCACATTGCATTGCAATTGCATATGAGCAAAACAATTGGTGGAAGCTTAGTTTTCAGAAGACATCTAAAAAATTCCATCTTGTTCCATCTGTAGGTGCAAATGAAATAAGGTATGGTCCAAAAAGAAAAAAAAAATCAAGGATTTACCAAAGATAACTGAATAATTGTATCTTAGTTTTTGAGCTATGTAGCATGAATTGCAGGGTTCTCTGTGTATTATCAGCAGTATCAACACACAAGTAGGAACTATCTATATCTGTTTCTTTAGAAACCGAAAATGAAATGGGCATAATGTAACAAACATAAATGTTTGCCTAAATCTGAAGTGAGTGCAAACGTTTTCGTCTATATTCCAATACATTTAATCAGGGATTTTTTTTTTCTGTGAAATGTTTAGACAAAAAGGGGAAAAAATTATTAACAGAAAACTGCACTGTCTGCAGCCACAGCTTGAAAGTTTATTTTTTAAACCAGAACTTTAAAACCTTCCGTAAGATCATAGATCTGTGAGCAAGAATTTCCCTTTGTTTGAAAAAAA
>JAGPOW010000645.1:580420-592497 GCA_030014935.1 Caiman crocodilus | reverse complement strand
AAAAAAACATTTTTCCTTCAAACAAAGGTTTCAGTGGAATTTTTCAACCATCCCTTGTTTTGATATTCTCCTTTCCCTGGAAAGTGATATTTAAACATTTTTTAAAAAGGAAGATTTGAAGGTTTCTTGGTGTAGACAGTAAAGAGGTGGAAAAAATAAAACCTCCTGAGAGTTAGGAAACTTTGATTTAAATTTCTGCTCTGATCATATAGAAAGTATATTTTTATAAGGTTTCCCACCTCTCAGGAAGTTAAAGGGTCTCTGACCAAGTACCTATTTAAGTAGTCTCTATGAAGTAGAACAACATCATTATGAAAGAACTAGGGCCCTCTTTGCAACATACATTATATTATGCTAATTGGGGCATTTCTTCTGGGATGTGGGTTCAAACACTACTAGAAATCAGAGTGATCTGAAGTCAGGTGACACATTCTGAGCAAGTGCCCTGACTGCTGGTCTATTAGATATAAAGATAAGGTGGAACGGAGATTGCAGTGGCACCTGCTACCACATTTTCCTGATTGCTTAAGAATCTAGTGTTTCAGTCCATTGGATTTTCTTGAAAACATGTTCACAAACAAAATGTCTTAAAGTATTGAAACAATGTGTTTCAGAACTGTTGGAACAAACTGAACCATTCCAACATGTCAAAGACGGAATTATTTTTGTTTCAGCTGAAATTAGCTGGCAAAATTCAACTCAAAATTCACAAAGGTTTGGCCAACCCAAGACCGCTTGATTTAGCAAATAAACATTTCACAAAAATAAATAAACAAGTAAAATAGACAAACGCTGGCAAAGCTGCATTACAGCTATCCTCTATATCCTCCATAGAGATCCTCATGGAATAAGGACAACTACTCAAGCTCAGGATAGATAGAGAATTGTTTTAGCTCTAAATGAAATTGGTACTTTTAATTAGCATTTAGGTCCTTTCATTTTAGCTATAGAATTGCAGATGGTATTCCATGATTCATTAAAGACTCTCCAGTAAAGCACAGGCAAATGTCTTACAGTAGGCAACAATATTAGCCACAAAGACCACCATCAACCACAAGGTTCCCATTAGAGGAGATTCATTAGCTCTTAGGCTTGTTTGAAGTATTCCTGTAGAAGGATTAGCCACAAAAGCAAGAGTGATTCATTATTTCTGACTTGGTGTTCACAGACATGCATGAATAAAGCTCATATTACTTGAGCTAGAATTCTCCTTTATTATGACATATACCATTGTAACAGGCAATTTTGCTGCCTTAGATGAGAAAAGTCTATATTTATAAATCTTGTAGGCCATCTTATTTTCATATATTTCATAGACATTAGGGCTGTAAGGGACCTTGGGAAATCAAAAAAACCCCAGGCAAGTGAAAATAGGTATGACTGATGAAAGTCACTAAGCCTATAATATGGGTAAGCATCAGGGAAGCCCATGGGGATCATAGATTTCATAGACATTAGGTCTGGAAGGGACCTTGGGAAATCATCGAGTCCAGTCCCCTGCCCCAGGGGCAGGAAGTCAACTAGGGTCAAAGGATCCCAGTAAGATAAGCATCCAAATGCTTCTTAAAGGAGTCCAGAGTAGGTGCTTGCACTGCCTCTTGAGGGAGTCTATTCCAGGCCACGGGAGTTTGGACAGAACCTAGCCCGTCTGAATCCTAAGTCCTGTACTTCCTTTTCTTTGGGTCCTACAAAGGAGTTCCAGTGCATTTAAAAGTGTTTGAACACTTGGAAATCATAACTGACGACATGATATCTCTGACATGCTGTCAGCATTATAGCACCTGAGGTTAATGTCTTGGAACTCAGCAGATAATTTAACCAGGCATTAACATCTATGATATAACCCCCATTGCTTTATAATATAAACTCATAGCAGCAGCCAGTGTGATAGGTAATTATCCAATTATCTCTTGGATCCAATGCACACAGTTTCTCTTTATATCTTCTTTCCTTTTGCTTGCTGTGTGGCTTTTGGCCGACTCATAAAATATGTGACTCAGCTACTTGTCAGCATGGTTTTTATGAGCTAAGAATAATGGAGTAGAAGCAGGTTTGTCTCAAAAGTAAAATCTTAACTGATTACTAATTTTTGGAATAGCATTTGATGTGGAGATGGCAGGAGACAGTACTGTACGACTCCTGATAGTTAGACAGCCTGTTTAACCTCTCCCAGTTGCATTAAGACCTGAACAACTACAATGCAATCAATTAATTTTCCTGGTTTCTTTTTTGCTAAGTTTTTTCAGCACTGTGGTATGAGGAATTAATTGGAAACAGATTTGGATTGATATTCCTTCCACCTTGTCTACCAGCATTTAAGTTGACAGGCCAGTAATGTCCAAAAGCTCCCACCTAATCAGGTGTTCTATTGTCCTTGATTTTATGCCGATACACATGAAGATACAGACTATGCCACATGCAGATGTGGTCTAAATCCAACAAATATTTACTGCTGAGTAGTCCCACAAAAGTTAATGGCACAATTCACACATGCACAATATTCAGCAAAAGTTTGCGTCATCTGAGCCTATGAAAATAAATTATACGTATAATGAGAACTAACATACAATCATATCTACAGTTTTGTATGCAGGCATTGATTTTCAGTCTTTTAAAATGTAAAAGATAGACAGCTAAATCCATCTTCCTATGAAGGTGTCATTACCTGGCTGACTGAAAATGTGTCATTAATTGAAGAAGCTTGAATAGAAATTTGTGATGGATAAAACAATCAAAGATCTCACCCCACTCATTGTACCAATGCAGGCCTATTCCCTACTGTATCTTTTTTCCTGTCCTTTGTCCCGACTTAGTGTCTTCAGTACAATTAATCAAATAACAAAATGCAAAATTTCAATCTGAAGAAAAAATGCCAACAATCAACAGATAAATTCAACACAGTGAATAATCTCATCAACTTTGATCTCATATAATCACACTCCTCAGGACACTATTTCTCAGTCAAATTGATCTTACTATTTAAAGTAATGTCCTGGTTTTCCACTACTCAGACTTATCACAATAGTTGCACTTAAATTCCTTTAACCACCCTAAGCAATTCTAATCTTTGATTGGTGTTATTGCTTTTAGGACCACTTTTTTAAAACTACTTTTTTTACCATGTGGGAAAACCACCGCAGTCTCTAAAATCATAGTTCTTGAACTTACTTATTACATCATTCCTTAATATTTATGTTGCTCTGCTCTGAATGTTTTCTAGATTTGAAAAGACTCGAGAGCACTTAAATAATGGGAACATTTATTTAAAGAAATGCCAAAATTCAGAACAAATATTATTGGTAAAGTATCCAGATGGCAAGTACCCAATAACTAACAAAATAGCCTATGTGCAGCCTACAGTTGTGTCTATTACAGGATGCTTTGGCATATATAACTTAACTGTTGCCCCACTTTACTTGACACCACAATTCTCCATTCTAGGAATTTAGAAAGGAAACTCCCTTGGAAATGTAGGAGCTCAGAATAATCTTGCAAGGGCTATCCTTGCACTTAACCATGGAAAATGATCCAGTTTGGGTACCAAGGGCTCAAACAAGTAAATGAGAGAGACATCCACTGTCAAAGAATCCATGTTGTGTGGTCAGGGGTGGCACACCTGTGGCATTCATACCACAGGTGATAGAGGCAGCTTCTATGTAGCATGCAGCAGACTGGGGAGGAGACAGGCAGCACAGTGACAAATAAGGCAGAAAGCAGAGAAGATGACTAGTCAGGAAGAGAAATTAGAGCAGCAGATCGTGTAGGGAAAGGAGATTGAAGTGGCAGCCATGGAGGTTGAGGGGCTAATTTGTCGCACACCTGCCAGCAAGGTTGGCCTCACTGGCGTAGCCCATACAAATTAAACCATATATGATTTGTACACAGCTAGACTGGTAGTTTCACCTAGAGCTGGTCAAAATTTTGGGAATGCCAAAGAACAAAAATATTGTTTGTGTTTGGGCAGGGGAAGGGTAATTCCCAAAGTTTCTAGTGAACTTTTCCTGTTTTCTTTTTCAGCTGTAACCTCTTCATGTAGCTTCCATTTAGGCAGATCTAAATATGTTCTCAGTTCTCTAACTTGCTACCTTTTCTTCAGACCTTCCCTGAAGGTCATATCTACTTAGTGGCTCCCTCTGACACTTGGCACAAGTCATGGAACAATATCTTAGAGCTCCGCCTTTGGCAGAGCACAGTCATTCCAAATGTGGTTCACAAGCACAATTTATACTAGTTGAGTGCCAGGTCCGGCTGTTTCAGCTCTTCAGTTATAGATCAACAACACTCTTCCCAACCATTTCTCCAACTGACTCATTCTGGCATCTCTCCCCCACCCAGGCTTTTAAAATCAAACCCCCCAAAGATGCTAAAAACAACAATGCTGGGGTGACCTTCTCAAAACCCTTGTCTTTTTTTTAGAGTCCCAGGGTGACACTATCAAATTCTACTACAAAACGAAGACTGGCTGAAAGGCCATATATAATATTTGTTGTATGGAGAAATGTATAAAATACAGTTTTGTATGATACATTTTAGCAACAGATATTGGTAAATTACACATTCCACATTCTCAGAAATTCTTGTACTAGGACAGGAAATTTGGACCAACACATATGGCATATTGCAAAATAAGGCAAACACACACAGCTGGGGTTTTTTATATTAAAAAGGCAGTGATATGCATTCTCCACTTCTGCAGGTGGGATAGAACTCAAAAAAAAATATGTAGACACACATCCTATAGAAGTAAGAAACCAATAACACTGGACGAAGGGATAGAACACAAAAATCTAGCTGAATGTCACAGTTCACACATTATAAGCAATACTAATTGTTAAATTAACAGAACAGTGATTGTCCTCAGATGTGTTCAGTTTTTAAGTTCTAATAAATATCTACCAGTCTATTTTCTTATTTCTCTTCTGCTCTTTTTCAGCCACAACCAAAGAAATGCACCGCAGCCTTGCTCTGTATTAACTAGGGACTGTATTTTGTAACTAGAATGAACCTATTAGCATACACAAAAGTTAAGCAAACATTACACAATGAAAAACATGCAGTACCAATCTAAACAAGACAAGAATTATATTTCCCTCACACCAAACATTTCCATCCACCTCTCTTCTGCTGTATTTCATTCTAATCTGAAACATTTGCAGTCCAGCCTTGAGAAGGGATGTTTGCAATCATAATATCCACTGTTCTTCATGAACATAAGAAAAACAAATCTAAAATTGTTCCAGCTCAAATTAATCTTCTGTGATAAAATAAAACATCTTTTTTAATTAATTAAATGTATTTATGCTGGCAAAATCATCTTATCATATGACGGTTAATACATTCATCCTGTTGTCTCTGCTTGTTTAAAGTCAGTACTGTAGCTTGTGAGCTATTAGCTATTCTGATTAATCTAATTTTAAAAATCAAGCCATTCCATAATGCTGCCAAACAAACATGTTGAGATGTAATATAAAATAAGATATTTGTATTATTGAGACATGCTCATTTATTCATTATTAAAAGCCATTTTCAGTGAAGAAATTGATCGTACACCCCAAAATTCACCTTTAGTTTAAGCTACTGGTAACTGTGGAACACTTTGACTAAGGGCACTGACAGATGTGCAACGCCCCACTAACCCATGGCCCTTCACAGAAAGTGCCATCCGTTATTGTAGCCCCCACCAACCCAACAGATATTCACTATTGGGTTAGTGGGGTTAAGCTCCAACTTCGGAGCTGATCCAGAAGGAGATGTATGTCTATAGCATGTCTCCCCTAGTCCCTGCTCCCTGCCAGCTCTGGTACTGTCTGCTGGATCAGAGGGGAGAGAAGGGGGGATGGACCTCCAGGCTGGGGTTTGCCCAGCCTACGCTGGAGGGGAGGGGGCGTAGATTGAAGTGCAGGGCTCCAATATCACCCTCCCCACAGTGCAGGCTAGGTAAACCCCAGCCTGGAGCAACCTTGCTACCTTATCTCACCTCTCATCCTGCAGACACCACCGGGGGTGAGGCCCAGTCCAGATCAGACAGAAGTTAATGAAGGCACCCTGCTTTGGAGCGCTTTCATCTGAAGTCTCATTAAATGAGGGTTAATTAATCATGTGATTGGTCACTTTTAAGAGTGCTATGCAGTGTGCACATCTGTCCAGACACAACTGTAGAGCACTTTCAAGGGGCCAATCATATGAAAAATGCCACTTATGGCAGCACCCTAAGCAAAAGAAGTTAGAAAGATTAATTATTTGTAGCCATATTGATCATTCTCCACATTAGAGTACCCTGACTCCACAAATAGTCCATTGAACTCAGTGACTCTTCTCATTGAATAAAGTAAAAATCTAGCCTTACAACACTTTTTCAGACCTGATGGAAAAAGTGCACCCTTACTTATTTTCCACCCCCCAACTTCAAATTCAGGTATTTGTGGAAGAGAAAACACAGGCAGATTTTGGACAAAAACCTTTTCTTCTTTTTTAACTAGGAAAGGAAAGGTTTTAAGCAGTGCAACATTTAATCTATAGTTGGGTGCTTATATAAACTCTAATCCCTTCTTTTTCTCCATGGGGTGAGCTCCCTGCTCAACTACATCTCCCAGTTGCACCACAGTTAAACTAAGTACACCTCTTGCTGAATCACTGTGCTAAAACATAGGAACTACTGGAGTTCATTATAGGGTTAGTTGGTCTGGGATAGCCAGAACAGAATTAAGCTGCTGCTTTCATGGAGCAACACAGTTATCAAAAACTGACTATCCTTTAGGTTTGGATGTTACATATTTCAAAGAGAAACCAGTATTTTCATAAAGCAAATAATGTTGATAAAAACCTTTGTTAAAACCCTCAGTTTTCCAGTGAAAATCTGTTTTAAGTAGTAATTTAATATGTAGGCAGTAGTAATTTGAATACAGAATGCTTAAAGTTGTCTGACTTAAAGTTCTTGGATGAAATAGCAAATCACTCAAGGTTGGACATGTTTGTAACAGAAGAAGGATGACCCGAGCAGTTAAAGCACTACCCTGAAACTTAAGATATTCTGGTTCAATCCCCAGTTCTGAAACAATTTTTGGTTAATTTTGGGCAAGACACAAAGGACTTAGAGCTAAAAAGGAGTTAAGCATCTCACATGGCTCCAGCATTTAGGCACCATTGGCTGTCTGCACGAGCAGCGGAACACGCCGTTGTTACCGTGCAGTATCATTGCCGCGCGGCTTTTTCTGATGCTACTGTGCAGTAGCAATGAACTATTGTACAATAGCTCATTACTATTGCTCGGTATCATCGCCATACGGTCAGTGCCTGACAACGCTACTGTGCAGCAGCAATGTGCTACTGTGCAGTAGCTTGGTGCTGCTGTACATTAACATCTCGTGTAGATGCACCCAATGAGATGTCCAGTACCTTTACTCGGCTGCTGTTTAACACCAAAGGAACCTAAGCTTCCTGAGTACCTTAAGGTTTTTATGATAAAATTCTCCAACTGCTAAGTTTCTACTGGAAAGCATTTGCAGATCTATTTAAATCCACTAAAGACAAGAGACAAGACAAATTTTTGAGTCAGCATGCACATATTTCATCACTAGTTGAAGCCTAGTCTCGGATCCATCTCTCTCATCTTTTGCCTAACTTACCCTTACACGTTGCAAGTAGCACATGCTAACATTAAAAAAAATTAGGCCAGTGTTAAACTCAGCATATGCTGCAAGCAGTTGCACATTCAGGGTTAAAACCTTCTGATCTGTGGCTAAAAGGCTGGGAAGCAGGGACATGGCTAGGAGCCCACAAGATGTTCTGTGCCTATCCTTCTCACTGACTGTCCAGGAACAACACACACATGCATACATGCACTCCCTGTTCTCAGATGGGCCTTTGACTGCCAAGCAGGGGCAGCAGTGGCAGTGAGGGAGGGGGTGGGAGACAACCCTGAGTGCAGGAGGCACGTGGAGCCCCAGACCAGTCAGGAAGTGCTCTTCTTACTGCTGACAGCAGTGGCAGCGGCCAGAGGAGCATGTGCACACACTCCTCCCACTATTGCTTGTATGGCTGTGGGGGGGTTTCCTGTCTGCTCCCGGGCCCCGACACTCAGGGATGCCCCCTGCCCACCCCCAGTCTGCCGTTGCTGCTCTCATGCTCCTGCGTGACTGCTTGGTGGCAAACAGGATGATGTGTGTACATGTGCACAAATGCGCTGAGTGTACTGGGGCTCTGGTTACGTATGTACCCGTGTGTGCTGGAGCTTCGTGTATGTGAGTGTGTGAGAATGCCTTGCCAATCTTCCCTGCAGCCCAGCAGTTCCCTCTCCCCATTTCCGTCCTCTCCCACTTCCCGCACACCCCTGTCTTCCTGCACCGTGGCAGCTTCCTGTCCCTCTCCCCCAACTCACCACCCTCTGCTTTGCAGTCCAGCTTGTCATCTGCCGTCCTGGGGGCACTGGAATCCAGGAGGGCAGCTAGTCCACCTGAGAAAGGTGCTCTCCTGGGATACTGGAGGGCAAAGTGGGCGTTTCATCTCTGTGAAACGTTTAGAAGTTAAGTTAAAATAAGCTGCCTAACATTGCACAAACCTGCACCTCAAATGGCATAACTTTAAGATGCCTGGAGCGTATTTGGCACTTGTTAAAGAGCTTGAATTTGTGAGTGTTCAAGTTGTAAGTGCTCTTAACACAAACTAATTGGAATTTGTAATCTCACCTCAAGAGATGCTCAAGGCTAAGGTCTCCAAGCAAAGAGAAGCGGCTCACTAAGACCTTACCACCTCTTCAGTATTCCCTATGGGACTCAAGAGTCAACTTGATGGCTCATGTTTTTTTTTTTTGCATCTAATACTGTGCGTCATACACAGAGTGCCTGTGGCCAATTCAGGGCTGAGAATTCAACTGTGGCAGGGATTCTAAAAATTAGATTTTGCAATGCTGAGCCTTGTAGTGTTTGCCTCTTCTGTTCCTTGAAATAGGGAGGGTCTTACCCTAATTTACAGGGGTGTTGTGAGGACAAATGCACTGGTGACTTTTAGTTGCTCAGTTCCTATGGTAACTGTCAAGACTTTTTGCAGATGGTTGTGCAACCCAGTTGGAATAACAATAATAATAGATGGCCAGTAAGAGATAAAATGATTATAAAATCAATATAATAAAAAGCAAACAATTTTACAAGATTGTGCATATGTGGGTATTTCAAGTAGAGACAAAAAAGGAGGTTGAATACTTCATGTACTTCCTACAATTAAGTTTATGGGGGTTTTCAATTTATGAAGTAATTCTGGGAGCTCTGACAAGTAGGGGATATAAAATGAATGTGTTAGGCTCTGACCATATTTGAAAGCTATGCAACCTAAGCAAATACAGACACACACAGCCAATACTGCAATAAACCATCAATAAAAAAGAAATTAGAGAACATAACTTGATCATTTGGGGCAGTAGTGCTCTATGTTTTAGCTTTGAGCCAGAGGACTGGTATGGGCTGATTTATGTCAAATTGGATCTCATGTGACAGAACTGGGCATGCATGCCCAGCCCCACACGTCAGGATCAACCCTTAGGGCCCCAAACCACCTCTGCCTAGCTTTGTACACTGGGAAAGGTGCCACCTTCCCCTGGCCCTGCATACTGGAAACCAGTCCCAGGGCCCTGCGCTGACTCCACCTGGCCCTGCACACCAGGAAATGGCCCTGGAGCCCCATGTCACCTTCCTTATGCCCCATCCCTCAGACCTGTGGGAAGCCCCTCAGGCCAAATGTCACGGCACTAGGGGACAAATCTGATCTGTGGGTCAGGGGATGAACACCCCTGCTCTGGGGCAATGCATCTTTAGGAAAATGTTGACAAACTGAAGAATGTCCAAAGGTAAGTGACAAAGATGATAAAGAAGTGGGAATGCAAGCTGTCTGAGCAATGACCATAGGAACCAAGTACACTTAGTTTGAAGAAAAGGAGATTAGGGGGTACATGATAGCCATTTTTAATCCTCTGAAAGGTTGCCATAGAGATAAAAGGAAAACCTTGTCTTCCCTTGCCAAGAGGGCAGGACAGGAGGCAATCAGATTAATCTGTCTAAAAAAGCTGTAGAGTTGCCTTTACTGGACTCTTAAGCATCCATTTGGGATGGCTCAGGAATGTATGGCAAAGCCTACATTTCTTCAGGGGGTTACATTAACCCTGCTAATCTTAAATTGTTGATCATACCAGTGATCAATGGTATGATAGATAGACCATGTAAATGCTGCATACAAGCATTGTGGTCTCAACGTACTTATATCATGGTGGACTTCACAACAGAAATTACATTTTCATAACGTCCTTTACATAGGGTTTTCACCAAGCTCTGAATTACTGTCAGAAAAACCAAACACCAAATCAATAATACTTGAAGACCTCCCACAGGTTAATTAATGGGAAGACAGATCCCTCTAGCACACAGTTAATGTATGCTGGGTCAAATTAATTATGCCCCTGCATCCACTGACTTACAACTTTAGTCAAATTCTGATTTAAGTAGTAGAGTTATACAAGGGATTAATTTGCTCCAGTGGGTGGAATGAATATTTTCAGTAAGAACAGCAGAATTTGAAGATTTTCTTGTCTGCAAACTCTATGAAGTGACAATTACCATATTTACTCAAAACCAAAATAAGTCTCCCTCCCCCTTGCCAATTTTTAGAAGGAAGAAAAAAAGCCTCATTTTGGATTTGAGAAGTGGTCCGGGCATTTGGTTGCTCAGCTTCAGCCCTGGACTTGAGACTGAAACCAGATCTGAACCACTACCTGCCCAGATGGAATGGCTTGCTTGCCAGAGGTGGGGGATCATAACCCGGGGAGGGGAGGGAGAAGAATGTGGGAGACTCACATGTGTAGCTCAGAGGGATTATGGAGAAGACCACAGCCTCATTCCCCGTCCCCCCACCCCAGCTGCCTGTTTTTTCCCCACCTTCTCCTCTGGGTCTCATCCCTCAATCCTGACCTGGCCTGCACAGAAGCTGCCACCTCTTCTCCCCGGCTGGGCTGGGCTGGGGGCTGGCTGCTGCTGCTGGTGCTGACTGTCCCTGGGGCAGAGCTAGAGCAGAATGTAAGAGGCAGGGAGTTGGCAGGGGTCAGGCAGAGGCACAAATGGGCAAGGACGCCCATGGCAGGGGGCTCCGGTGGGGCCAGGCACCAGGGAAAGCAAGTGGCACAGGGACAGGGCAGTAGACAGGTAGAGCAAGGGACAGAGGACTGGCCCCTCACCAGCGGCAGCTGAGTGGGGAGGGGAATTAAGATGACCTTCCACTAGTTAGACTCTATACTTAGAAAATTATAACACATTTATCATTTTCCTTATATACAATTTAATTATTGGAGGGTAATCTTAAATTTGAAGTTGCCTGGGATTCAAGTAAATATGGCAATTACCATGATTATTAATAATAATAATTACTTATTAACAATTACTACTAATAATGGACTTACAAAGAAGGTAAGATTTTGTTCCAAATCATGTGGAACAAAAATATTATACTGTTTAAAAAATAGCATTTCATTGATAGAATGATCATTGGCGTAATTAATAAAAATGTCTAGGTGGATGAGGGTCTGCAAGGTAGGTGGAGGCACGTGGCTCTGTCACTGAGACTGGGTCCAGGGCTTGTTGGGTATGCCCCCAGTCCAGAGTTGCATGAGGGTTCAAGGTTGTATGAGGGTTCATATCAGGATGTTTCAAAACAGAGCATCTTCTCTAACTGCTGTCTGTGCTGTCTCTCAGCTTGTCACTGCTTTCTGAAAGGTGAGGAGGGGTCGAAGAGTGAGGAAGAAGTTCAGTCTGGAGTTTTCAGCCCCTGCTGAAGGGTGGGGTAGGTGTAGGGGGTGGGACTCCAATTCACCCACCTCCCCCTCCAAATGGGGCTGAAAAGACCCCGCAGACTGAGCTCCCTTTCTTTCCTTTCCCTCTGCCATTCTGAAAACAGCCAGGGCTGGCAAGGAGCTATGTCACAGGCCAGCTGGGCACTGTGACTCTGTTCATTTGGATCAAGGAGGCAAGTAGGGAGTGGAATAAAGGTAAATTTACTATAGCTTACACACATACAACAGTTAACAGAAAGATAAATGCGAT
>JAGPOW010000645.1:521424-580320 GCA_030014935.1 Caiman crocodilus | reverse complement strand
TTTGGTTAAACTTATGACAGACAAGTCATTTGCAAACTTACAAGCTAATATTAACTAATATTATCTATTTAGGCAGAATACCAAATGCCTCCAAGAAGCGCACATTATTGCTTATTAAACCCTCTTGGTTCTGGCTGTCACAGAGCTAGCTGGGAGGAGGGGCTATTGCTAGGGAAAACCAATTGCAGCCAGCAGTTAGATTCCCTTCCCCCTGGAACCAACAGGGAACTTCTGTTTGGTCCAGGGGATTATTATAACTCAGAAAGCTTCCTGTAGAGCTTTCTCAGTTACAGTAGGGAGCTGCATTTCTGTCTGCACCCTTAGATTGCCCAAAACATGGCCACCCAACCTAATTTAGTTCACCCAAATATGGACCTTACACTAGGTAGTTGGATCTACATGCAAACTGTACAGATATTCAGGATCAGTCTAAAAATGGTCGACACAGTCTAAGTTAAGTGCACCTCCTAGGTAGTCTAACTTAGCTCAGGTCTGGTACACCAACCTAACTGAACTTCTGTACAGTTACCAGCACAGCCCCAGGGCTGTGAAAGCCCAGCTGCTGGCCATGGCCCTGGGGCTGTGCTTTCCTTACCTGCTCCCTACCACCAGGCTATTTTTAGTGCCTCAGCCCCTCCTCCCTGCCCCCCAGATGGACAGCACCCCTCCCTAGCCCACCAAACTCCCATCCAACAAGTGTTTGCTGATGCTGGGAGCTGAGGAAGTAAGTTGAGGTGAAGGATGGAACAGGAGGGATAGGGCAGGTAGATTTGTCAGTGGGGGTTGTTGGTCTGGCAGGTGCTGAGAAAAAATAGTCCCTAGTGCCAGGATGGGAGAGAGAGCCCTCTACATCATTGCTCCCCACAAACCCCTTTGTTCCCAACATTATCAGACCCTACCAACCTGTCACAGAGCACCCCGGTGCCCTGTGCCTAAAGGGGGGAAAACTGCTAGGGAAGGACACCTAGCAGTGACTAAGGAGCACATCTAGGGGTTGCCGGAGCAACCAGTAAGGTTAGCTGACCAGAGGGGGCAGGGCCTGGCCTTTATAAAGCCCATGAGCTGGGACCAGAGGCAGTTCCTTGCTAGCAGCTGGAGAGGCAGGAGCTCCTAGAGCACTGCAGACTGAAGGATGGCAGCTCCAGGTCCCGGGTGCAATGTTGTTGTAGCCAGCCGGCTTTGAGTTATGTTATAGACAGGAGGCTTGTGCTTGTTCAGTTGTTATGTATGAAACCGGTGGTTTGGGTGAGGCTATAAGGGATTGGAGGAGGCCTCATAGGGGCCCACAAGGTGTGGGGCCCTAGCGCCAGGGAGGGCATAGTCAAGCACCAGGGAGGCAAAGGGTGCTTGGACCCCAGTCCCAGAGAGGGGGCATTTGGTAGGAAGCCGAAGTTGGGCACAGCAAGCCCCAGGAAAGGGGGAAGCATTGTGGAAAGCCCCAGAGAAGGGGGGTCACCTTATTGAGAGGCCCAAGTTTGGGCGTAGCAAGCCCCAGAGAGGAGGCAGAATCACGGCATGCCCAGAGAGGAAAGCGCCACATCGAGAAGCTTTGTGAGGGCATGGCGAGCCTGGAGAGGGGAGTGCCATACTGAAAAGCCCTGTGTGGGCAAGGCGAGCCCAGAAAGGGGAGCGCTATACTGAGAAGCCCTATGTTGTGGGCACGGTGCACCCAGAGAGGGGAGCGCCATACTGAAAAGCCCTGTGTGGGCAAGGCGAGCCCAGAAAGAGGAGTGCCATACTGAGAAGCCCTGTGGGGGCACAGTGAGCCCAGAGAAGGGAACGCCATACTGAGAAGCCCTGTGGTGGCACAGCGAGCCCAGAGAGGGGAGAGCACCACATTGAGAAGCCTTGTGATGGCACGGAGAGCCTGGAGAGGGGAGCGCCATACTGAGAAGCCCTATGTGGGCACGGCGAGCCCAGAAAGGGGAGCGCCATACTGAGAAGCCCTGTGGGGGCACAGTCAGCCCCAGGAAAGGGCAGCATTGAGAAGCCCAAGTTTGGGCATTGGGAGTCCCTGATAGGGGGCCGCATTTATTAAAGAGCCCAAGTTGGGCACAGTCAGCCCCAAAGAGGGGGCAATATCAAGGCCCTCAGCAGGGGGCAGCCTATTGAGAAGCCCAGTGTGGGTGAGGCAAGTCCAGAGAGGGGAATGCCATACTGAGAAGCCCTGTTGGGGCACGGTGAGCCCAGAGAGGGGAGAGCCATATTGAGGAGTCCCAGTGTGGGCACATAGAGTCCAGGAAAGGGACAAAATGTGAGACAGTCCAGAGAAGACAGAGAGGGGCCGCAATAGACAAGACCAAGGTGACATTTGCGAGGCTTGGGCTGTGGTATTGGGGAGGAAGGAGCTGCAGACAGTGCCCCCTAGTGGAGGGGGCAGTAGAAGGGCAGCCTCCTGCTAATTAAGTAATTAACATCAAAGACGTGACAAGAGAGACAAGGCGGGCAGTTACCCAGAGACAGGTGTGGGGGCCACATTGAGGGCAGCCCTGAGAGACGACCTGTCACACAACCCCACCACAGACACCATCTGTCCCCCTGATCCTCCAATCTCCCCCATGGACTGTGCCTGCTCCCCAAGCTTGCTGATTTTCCCTGTGCATCCACTTCTGTGGCAGGCAGCCCCTCTGATTCTGCTGCAGATCACTCCTGAACACCGCCCCCCCTGCCGAGCCTGCTTGCCTCCCGATCCCCCTAACCTCCCTGCTATAACCTTCCATTGTCACTCACCTTAGATTGGGTGGCTATTTTTAATGCACTCTAACCTCCTCCTAACCTGCCTAAATGTCTGTACATAACCTAAGTGTTGTGAAAACTTGTACAGCTAGCATTTCTGCCACACTAAACTCAATTTTAACAACCTAAATGTAAGGTTTGTTCACACCCCAAGTTGGTACAGGTGAGTCTAACAGTATTTGTCAACATAAATACCAAATTCCTGTTCCATTAAGTTGGGAGCATCTGAATCTATCATAGGTTGCTGTTGGTGCTGCTGTCTGGGAGTTAGTCTGAGGAACTTTTCCAGAGGTTATAAAAGATGCTTGCAACCTGAAAAGTTAAACAGTGAAGGAACAGGGAATTGCAACTTATCGGTGATATATGAGACAATAGAATTGCATATTTTATAAATAACCCTATAGAATCTATAGCACTTAAAAATGAACAGTAAAGTGCACAAAATTATCTGACACATACAACTATATAAAGGCAACTATAAAAAATAGTCTATAGAGCATATACATGAGGGGAAGGGAAGGAATGCCATAGAGAAAATGGAGCAATAACACATTTTTTCTTCTTGTTCTCTTTCACATAAAGAAGTTCAATGGAATGCAAGCATAGGAAAGAAAAACACCATGGAAACCATCTTTATATTGAAATTATGAAGGGCAAAAGCAGTTGTACATCTCCTATTTCCCAGAGCTGGTAATACATTTTCTCTAATAACATTCCCCATGTTTGAGGAGAAATAGCTATGCGTGTACATGGATGGGATCGGCTATAGAATCTGTGTCACATCATGCCTTCAACATGTTCATATGGATGCATTCATGGAAGGTAGCACCAATCTTTTCAGCACAAATAAAGACACAGGAGGGTAGAAAAAAACAAAACTAAAAATAACCCAAAACTCCGTTCCAGAGGGGAAAGAGAAAAAAAAGAAGTGACAGGGAAGAGGGAAAGTGATGGGAGAGTGTCGCAGGGCACCTGGGTGCTCTGCACCTAGACGGTGGAAACTGCCAGAGAGAGAGCCCTGGCAGGGAATGACAAGCACAGTTGGGGGTTGCCGGGGCAACCAGGAAGTCAGCTGATTGGAGGGGGCAGGGCCTGGCCCTCATAAAGCCCAAGGGTTGAGGCCAGGCTGGCAGGTCCCTGCCAGCAGCCAGAGGGGCAGGAGCAGGAGCAGGAGCTCCTGGAGTTAGGATGTGAGAATTGCATGGACAGTTTATGGCAGCTCTGGATGCTTGAGCAGTGATGTTAATTATAGCCAGGAGGCTCGAGTTTCTTTATCATTTTGTTGTTTATTACACTGGTGGTTTGGGTGAGGCTAGAAGGGGTTGGAGGCCTCATCGGGGACTCACAATGGACTGTGAGAACACCAGCGCCAGTGAGAGTGCAGTATCCTCATAGGGATCCACAGTGGTGTGGGGGCCCCAGCACCACTGAGGGTGCAGCGTATTCAGGGGGAACCCAAAGCAGCGTGGGGACCCCGGCGCCAGTGGGGGTGCAGTATCCTCAAAGAGGCCTCACAGTGGAGTGTGCGGACCCCAGTGCCAGTAAGGGTGCAGCTTACAGGGTGCTTAGACCCCAGCCCCAGAGAGGGGGCATTTTGAGAAGCCTCAGTGTGGGTGTAGCAAGCCCCAGGTGAGGCACTATTCAGAAGCCCTAGTGCGGGCATAGCAAGCCCCCGAGAAGGGGGGCAGCACGTTTTAGAAGCCCAGGTGTGGTCACAGCGAGCCTAGAGAGGGGCACTTTTGAGAAGCCTGAGAGACAGTGCAGAGACCCAGGAAGGGGGCAGCATTGAGAAGCCCAAGTGTGGGCGAGGAGAGCCCCGGGATGGGGGCAACTTTGAGAAGCCCAAGTGTAGGCATGGTGAGCCCCAGATGGGGGGACAGCACTTGAGAAGGCCCCAGAGCAGGGGGCAGCACTTGAGAAGGCCTAGAGAGAGGGCAGCAGTGCAAGAGAAGGCCCCAGAGAGAGGGTCACGGTACAGAGAAGGCCCCAGAGAGGGCACGGAGAGCCCCAGGAGGGGGCGGCATAACAGAGGAGGCCCAAGAGATGGGCAGTGTATGTAGAGAGACAGACCAACGTCGATTCCAACTGCGAGGCTTGGGGTGTAGTATCAAGGGTGGTTGGAGCCACACATAGCCCATAAGACTAGGGTGCTTGGGAAGCTCCCATCATACAGGGAGACCCTCAGAGAGTCCAGGAAACCACAGGGACAGAGGTCCCAACTAACCATGACCAAGGAGACGTAAGGCAGCCTCCCAACTTCATATAACAGCACAGACGTGGTGGGCAAGAATTAGAGGGTGCCCTTGGGCTGACTTGGCACGGAAGAGGGGGGCCTTAAGGAGATCATGGCCCTCCTGTAGGACCCCACCGTGACAAAGCGGGAAGGTGTAAAGGAACCAGAAAGATTTTTTTATAATAGATGTGATACAAGGGGCCTTCCATGTTGCACTGCCTGCCGGGTATGTAACCCCTCCCCTCAACTCTCCTGCCATGACTTGGTGTTATGCTATAAAGAGAGAGAGTTCAGTGGAGATCTTCTTGGGAGGGCTTCCTGGGAAATGGCAGTACTCATGATTTTGGCTCCGCCTCCCCTACATCCTGTTCACTCACCAACCGGATGGGCATCTGCACAATGGTGGTTCAGCCTTGCAGGCTTGCCCACAGCTTGCTTCAGGAGGAATCCCACGTCCGAGTGGGCTCAGTTGGTACTTGTCCCTCTGGCCTCAATGCTTAGCCTTCCCTCCTTCCACGCTGTCAGTCTATCTAGGCATGATGTCATACCTACTGCAATGCCTCCAAGCGCGGTGCTTTGTTCTTACACTGCTTCTTCCTCTTTGATTTTTCCTTTTATTTATTTTTTTTTCCAAAAGAAATATACTTATGGGGAGGAGAGGGACGTGGAGCTGCCTCCTTTTCCCCAGTCTCCTGCAGAGGGCTCAAAGGCTTCCCCTGCTCTGCCTCCTACCGGGGGCTCAAAGGCTTCCCCTGCTCTGCCTGCTGGTGCTGTGCCGGCTATGCTGCTCCTCTCCCATGCAGGAGCCTAGCACCTCTGGCGTGCTGCACCCCAGCGCTCTCTCTCTCCGGCTCTTCTCCTACCCCGGTTCTAGTAGGCCTTTTAATCTTTCCTGTGGTGGCCAGTACAGCCTCCATGATTGGTCCAGCTAGTCCCCACCTGGAAAACAGCTGATTAAACAGCTCGCGTAATGCCGGCTCGCACAGCTGCAGACATGGCCGCAGTCCTTGCTCTGCTCTGGCTGCCTGGCAAGAGCTAAGTTTTCCCTGCGGGGGGGCTGTTTCTGGGGTTTGGGGCCTGCAGGGATTACCCTCTCCTCTTAGGGGGCCTGTGGGGGTGCTTCACCACCGCAACAGAATTTAAAACATGCTGAGAGTACAAGAGGAATTTCAGTTAAGATCATGAAACAGAGGAGAGACAGAAGAATGAAGACACTTCTATACCACAAGCCATCAAGAACGAGAAAGAGCCCAAGAAAAAAGCAATGCTAGCTATTACTGAGGTGGGTGAAGTTACACAGAGGGATTTGGAATTGAGAGAGAGAGAGAGATGGCATTTGATGTCACTGGCTTTGACAGGTTGTAGGGAGCTGGTGAGAAGCAAGACTTGAGGAAGAGAAGACAGTGAGCCAAAAAGCTCGGGAGAGAGAACCAAGACTAAAGATGATATCTGACACAAAGTAGGCAAGGTTATGGTCAAGAATATGTTGGTAGTAATGTAAAGGTTTTAAAGCGCAGAAGGATTCATACAATGAAATCACTGGAGGAAGGAGGGAAAGAAGATGGAAGGATGTGACAGGCTGGGCAGAAGCAAAGAACTCGAGAATCAATCATTGTTAATACAATAAGAAACCTAGCAAGGTTATAAAAATGAAAGAATTGGCAATGAGAAGGATGTGGAGGTTAAGACAAGCCTTCAGTGCAATAAAAGTCAAATAAAAGTACCAATAAAAATAAAATGGAGAAATGGTGAACAACAATAATTTCTGTGAATTTGAAACTAACAGACAAAAGATGAAGTGAATACGTATAAAAAACAGGATTAATCAGTCAATGCGAATCATGTATTACAGGACAAATGAGTCAATGAAGCAAATAAAACAAAACAGTATCAATGTGACTCATCATAACAAAAAGGAAATGATATCAACAGGAACAATAATGTGAAGTAATTTCACAATGATTCCCAGAGAAGGCTGAAACAGGAGACAATACTGCTGTGAAGTTTAGATCAGCATTTTGAGACAGGATTGTATTACTGTGAGGCTTTGAGATGGCCAATGAAGCATGTGTGGAGACTGCTACAGTCTTCTGAAGCAAGAAGGGTGTAAGTTAAAGGAAAAGTAGATTTCTTGGGTAGCCACCTAGGGAATTTTGGTAGAGGAGGGAAGATGGAAACTGGTTTGTAAACATGCCAGATATCCAGAACAGAGGTCACTCAAAACCCAGAACAGAATGCAAGTGAATCTTGCATTTTAAAACCATCACTGAAACACACGAATAAAGCCATTTTCTGTTTCCAGCTGGGGTGTTTCTACATCTTTATAATCACAAAAAAAAAAAACCCAGAAGAAAAACACAGATATCTAACAAATTTGAATTGAATATTTTCACTTCTAATAATCCACACATAATACATTGCTACTTTGCCCTGCTTATTGCTGTGATCAGACTTAAAATGCTATTGTAATACAGTCACAACTAGTAAGGAGGTAAGACAGACTGTTACATTGTTTTCCAAAAACCATGGTTCCCCCTCTTCAAAACATGTAAAATCATGAAATCATGTGTAAATTGGGGGCAAACCTTCAAGGTACTTTGATACCTAAAGACAAGAATAAGTGCTTAGTAGGATTTACAAAAATATCTAAGCAGGTTAAAAGCCTGACTCTCATTGACATGTAATTTCACAAAGTGTTGAGCCCCAGCCCAAATCTGGGTTCGTGCCCGGAATGCAAACGCCAATATACACACCAGGCGGTGGAAGTAGAAAGAAAAGTTTATTGCTAGCAATAAATGGTGCAAGCTGAATAATTCATGAAGCAAGCAAGCACCCCGAATATCATTTCTGGGCTGTTTTTATACAGAAGTTTGCAAGGTTTCATGAGCGTGCCGTTCAGTGATGGGTTACAAGTGAATGATGCAAGAAGTTCTCTACTGAGCATGTCTTTATATCTGTGTTTAAGCCATGTACCTCATTTACATACATGTATGTTTCATTAGCATACTTTCTCTCCACCTAGGGGTGAGCTTTTTAGTATTATAATGAGTTCTTTGACCTAACTAGCTGCCTTTTCTTATTTCCTTCAAGTCTCTCTCACCCAGTTACCAATGCTGCCTCCTTATCATCACAGAAGGCCATTCTTTACATAACAGTCTCTTCTCCTTATCGTGTTTGGGTGGAGGTTTTCAAGGGTATTCCTTACACTGGCAAGAGGATGTTCACGTTACTGTCCCTGACAGCATTAGCAAAATGGGTCAGGAATGCAATGGGCCAGGAGAGATTGCAGGGAGTTAGGGGAATGGGGTTGGGATAGGAAGTCGGGGGTGAGAGGTACCTGTGGATCTGCCCCCGCAGCTGATCTGCCCCCCATCTCCTTACAAAAGCACATTTACCTTTATAAAATACAGTCCTCTAACTCTCGAAAACAAACACTTAAACCAGCGGTTTTCAAACTGTGTTCTGTAGAGCCCTAGGGGTCTGCAGGCTATGTACAGGGGTCGTCAAAAGATGACTATGATCAATCACAAGTATGTGAATACCTACACTTAAAATTCAAAAGGATATGCAAATGAGAAAAGGTTGAAAACCCGCGATGTAAGCTAATGTTCTCTCTTCTGTTAAGTGGTAGCCAAGATGGATGTAGACTCTCAACATGAGGTGGTACTGTTTGGAGTGATACCAAAGTCCTGAATTACTTTAAACAACTGGATGTCTTTGGCACACTAATTTCCAACAATTCAATAAGAAACTGCCTCGCTTATGCATTTTTGCCTCCAGGGAGCATTCAGAGAGACAATGCCATAACAGAGGTGAGAGACTGGTGCATCTTTGTACAAGTGATTAGTTTTATAAAGTACTTTATGAAACAGTGCTCTTAGTCAAGTTATACAGAAAAGTGTATGTCTCTTAGTGTATAAGCTTAAAGTATCTTCTGTTTTTTATATATTTATTTAGATTTTGCTTCATAATTAAACATAAGCCCATCTTTAAGAACATAAGCTGCTCCACTGTCTCATTGATTTCAATTATATTAAGTATTCATACTTAAGTATCAACTGAATCAGAAGTTTAGTATGTAAATTCATAAGTTCCACACATATATTAAAACAGGGATATCAAATTAACCACCTACCCTGGGCCAGATCTGGAACAGAGGGGCTCCTTGTGGCCTGGATTTAGCTGAGGATATGGAGTGGCTCTACATGTGGTGGCAGCAGCTTGAACTACCACCTAGTATATGCAGTGGATCCAGTGCTTGCAACATGTCCCAGGCCAGAGCTACAGCTGCTGCTGATGTGTTTTGTGCAGGTGGTAGCTCCTTCAACACACCAACAACTTTATCATTCTTGAACACACTGAGGAAAACCTCCAGACCATGCTGGATCTTTGTGGGGAAGCCTCCTGAACATCAAGCCTCTCTCTCAAGATCAAGAAGACTAAAATGTTTGATCAGCCTGCCCCAGGCAATCAGTGTAACCTCCTCCCAAAATTACCATCAAGGAAAAGACCCTGGAGGTAGACGAGCAATCCCCTGACTTCGGTAGCCATCACTTTCAGAGTGAACACTGATGAGAGATCCAACACAGGTCCAAAAGTGCCTCCACTGAGAAATTACTTTGGCATATCTTTATCCATCACAATCTCTAGAATGATCCAGGGAATTGGAAGTTCATACATCTCCATGCTGAGCAGTTTTGTTTGTTTGCTTTAATTCCTGACCTCATCCTCCAAACAGTAGCACCTCATCACTTCCTCTTCTTGCTTCCAGGTTTCTCTGGGATTTGTAGTCCACAGTCACAGCCAGCAGTAACTTTAAGTAAGTTTAGCAGGGCAGAGCCGGGCAGGGGAGCTCTGTACTTGTGAGGAAAGATGGTTTAACACCCCCTCCCTGGCCCCAGACCCCAGTTGGGGTTTGCCTGGGGAGGTGGGGGGTGCAGTCTTCCACCTCCACCTTTTTACTGGAGCAGACAGCCCAGCTGGGAAGCATGCTAGGATGCTGGAGGACTGTGATTTAACTTGAACTATGAAGGAGTCTCAGACAGAAGTTTGACCAGTTTGACCCAACCATAAACTGGTTTGACTCAAATCAGTTAAGTCTGTTACTACATTCAGCCAGGTTTATCATAAACCAGTTTCAGCCATTTTGAAACTGGTTTATATGCACTGAACTTCAGTTCTGTTACAGGTTAAATCGGTTTCTGATAACTTAAACCAGTAGTTGCTGTCCCTAGCCCCTGACTTGTATCCAAAATAGAACTTAAAATAAGTCTTAATGTAGAACAACTTTCAACAAATGTTTGGTAAGGGACATGTTGATGCAATCATTAGAGTGAAGGACAGATGGTACTTCAGACAAACAAATAGCAATTAAGAAGAAAAAGTTCAGCTCTTCCCTAAGAGAATGGTATCAAGAGCCATGTGGATGTTTGTATAACCTTTTGAATAGGTGACATGCAAGCTGAACCATGATTCCAGTCTAAATCAACTACTTCCTCTGAATCACTTCTAAAAGTATGAAGCCAAGACACATTAAGAAGAAAGGAATATTAAAATAAAAGTTTTTTTTTTCATTGCCAGTTTGCTGATGAATGACCTGTCTTACAAAAAGTATTAATCTACACAGAGAAATAGCCTAACTCCTACATTTTGGTGATTGAGCCAAATCCCATGATCAAACCTCAACTAAAAAAACCCCATCCTTCCTGATGGTGCAAACACATTCTGCGACAATAAACCCCAAGTAAAGAAGCAGCCTGTTGGGATAGTAGAAGAATTTCAATATCAGGAAGAGAAAATGGAATTTCTTACTTTAAAAAACTGCCACATCACTGTTCAAATCCATACCCCAAATACTTGCTGACAAACTTCTGTAGCCATATGCGAGAAATATTATCTTTAATATTTTTAAGTGCATTTTATTTTTAACCATTTTCAACAATAATCATAAAGAATAACACACAGCAATTTTTCAGACAAAATCCAGAATACATTTTTGTCTGAATAAATAAAAATACACAGAATAAGCTAGAGCAAGAAATAATCAGAACCAATATCAGTTTAGCTTTTGTGAACAGTAAAGGCAGTAATTTATGACTGGCTATAATTCACAATTAAATTAATTAAAAAGAATTAAATTCATTATTAAGCCCAGAGGAAAGTACTTTTAAACCTCCTTAAAACAGTTTTAGTCTCCAAAAAGCAATATCAAGGACATCTCAAACAAGAAGAAAGTTTTAAATCAGTATAGCATGTCTGGCACTGGGGAAATCGAGTCACCCCCTGGTGGCTACCTGGACCCCACCTCAGTTGCCCGCTTTGGCTCCTCAGGGTCCCACCCTGTTTTCTCATCTGTCATATCTTGATGTTATGATTGGACAGGGAGGCTGCCCCTAGAGAGCATGGGGGTTTTGGTTGTTAAGACCTTGTGTGGTCTGGGCCTCCTGACCTTGGCCCATTTTACTTAGCCTTGGCTCCTCCACCTGAGGTCCACTGTCTCAGGACTGTAGGTTCCCAGACCCCAGCTCCAGCCCCAGCCCCAAACCCACGGGCTCTGGGCAGCTCAGGGCTGGTGAGTAGCATAGCGATGGGGAGGGAGAGCATGCCCCCAAGCACCAGCTACGTCCTCCAGGGGTACTTGGTCCCCTGGCGGCACTTTCAGTTTCACCACCAATGTTTCTGGGCTCAGCCATTGGCCGCCCCACCCTGCTCAGTGATCAGCTGCGGAGTGGGGGCACAAATGGAAGCACTGGCCTTTGGAGGCCACTGATGCTGGTCTCATGCTTACAGGCTTTTGGCCCCTGGTCTTGCTTTTGTGGGATCTGGGCTTGTGCCCCCTCTGAAGGGTCTAGAACCTGGCGTGTCCTTGGCACCTTCCTCGTGGCAGTCTCTACCCCTATAGCCACAATCTCATCCTCCAGTATTTAAACACAAATAAAAAGATAGTTTCATAGTTCAGAAGGGACCTGAGCAGATCATCAAATCCGACTCCCTGCCATGGGCAGGAAAGGATGCTGGGTCAAACAACCTTGGCAAGGTGTCTATCTAGCCTCCTTTTGAAGACCCCCAGGGTAGGAGCTTGCACCACTTCCCTTGGAAGTTGGTTCCAGATCCTAGCCACCCTGACTGTGAAGTAGTGCCTCCTGATATCTAGCCTGAATCTACTGTCCATCAACTTATGGCCGTTAATCCTTGTTACTCCTAGTAGTGCTTGGGGGAGCAGAGACAGTCCCATTGCCTGCTAGTCTCCCTTGGCCAGTTTATAGACAGCCACTAAATCCCCTCTTAACCTTCTTTTGTGGAAGCTGAATAGGTTCAGGTCTTGTAGCCTTTCCTTGTAGGGCCTGCCCTGCTGCCCCCTGACCATGTGAGTGGCCCTCCTCTAGACCCTCTTGAGGCTATCCACATCCCTCCTGAAGCGCGATGTCCAGGACTGGACACAGTATTCCAACTGCGGCCTGACCAATGTAATACAGAGGGGAAGGATCACCTCCTTGGACCTGCTCATGATGCATCTGTGGATGCATGACAAGATATGGTTAGCCTTCCTGACTGCATCCCCACATTGGCAACCCATGTTCAGCTTGGAATCTATAATGATGCCATGATCCTTTTTGCCTCTGTGCTGACAAGAATGGAGTTCCCCAGCCTGTAGGTATGCTGCTGGTTCTTTCTTCCTATAAGATATAAGCATCTGCTATGAAGCAAAAGACTCCCCACACTGGGTTAATACCACATCATGACAAAACTACCATGCAAGGCCCCAAAATATTTACCTTTGGCTGCCTGGAACATCAGGAGCTTCTTGAAGTTTCCCTGCAGCCTGGAGTCCTTCCTCCTTGTCCAGTCAGGTCCTGACCCTCTCTGAAGCCCTGCTTCCTGAAGCTTGCAGGCCAGATTGCTCTTCTTGCCCCTCGACCTGGCTTATATGCCTCTTTCTGGCTAACTGACCCATCACTTCTGCCCCAGGGCTGTAAATCACTGGCCACATCTGGGCAGGTGGTCATTTTATTCAAGGGCCTTCTGCCACTATTAGTTTGTCCAGGAGGCTGGAACTGGCCAGTTTACCCCTGACTCCCTCTCTCCTTCAATGATGAGGAGAGGCCTCATTATAGCACAAACAACACAAATAGAATAGATCTACAAGCAGGTGACAACAGAGTAATGAATATGCACTGTATGTATGCCCAACAGTTTTTAGTTTGCTTTGCTTAAAATATACAAAAAATATTGACTATAACCATAAAAATGTGGAAAGCTTTTATGCATGAGATGATTTAGCATAGTGTCTACTATTTCTCAAATTAGCTCTGCTATCTATAGTTATTCAGATGCTAGTCAGACCCTATTTACTGTAACAGTATTTTAAGATCCCTCCATTGTTATCTTTTATTTTTCCTTCAAGATGCAAGTAAAAGAGATATATTAAAACCAGGATCATGCTGATTTCCACAAGTTTGGCGTGGGCCCAGTTAATCACCATTGCCTCCTGTGCATCAGTGGATGACAGCAACTGAAACTGGCCCGTACAAATTGGACAGGACGGAACTTTCCCAACCCCAAACTCTGACTTTGGAGCAAAAGTGATAGTCCCAAATGATTCCAGATATGGACAATTTTATCTGAAAAACATGTGGTAAATTTATCATGGAGTGCTATAGATAATTCAGTTTCCAAGCTGAGACAGTCCAGATTAACCAGGCCACTTACCACCTGCAACAGTTCCACCAGATAGCACTTTACAGATGCAATGACATTGAAGAAAAAATAATTCTGTGCTGCTTTCACCATCATACTATAGTAATAGGATCACAGGAAAATAGGTCTGGAAGGGACCTAGTCCAGATCCCTGGTCAAGGCAGGAATATCCCTGACTAAACCATCCCAGTCAAGTGTCTGTCTATCCTGCCCTTCAAAGCTTCAAAAATTGAGATTCTACAGTTTGTCTAGGGAGCCGGTTCCAATGTTTGACCACCTTCACCGTCAGAAGGTTCCTCCTAATCCAAACAGTTTGGTTGCTGCAGACCAGAAGAGCTTAACCTGTTGCAGTCTGTTGCTTACTGGGAAGCCTGTTGGAGTTGCAGAGCGTGAGCACCTTGCTGCCTTGTGGTAGCATCTCAGCCATGACTGAAAGTTGCCAGTTACTCTACCTGTGGTTCTTGAGTCTGGTTATGTCATTTAAGTTCACTTGTAAAAAACCTTTCCTATTATTCTTGTTTTGTAAATAAAGTGTAAATAGTTAAACCAGTTAAGTGTTAGACCTTCTTGGTACCATGGGCTTCTCTGTAGGAAGCAGGGCCTGGCTGAAAAGTAAATTGGTGCTGGCCAGAAGCCCTGCTCCACTCTTACCACACCATCCCTAATATGGGGCAGGGGTGGCAACTATTGGGCCACCACCCAGGTTACACACATTAAGATCTTTAAGTTGCCCTCATTTCTAAAGTAGACAGAAGTACTGACACTGGTTTTGACCTTTTCTTTCTTTTTTTCTTCTCCCGGCACACATGAATGTTCTGGACATGGGCTTGCATATCACACAAAGGAGAAAGAAACCAAAGTCTTTTGCAAGAAAACCATGCTATACATCATGTAATTGTTCTGATTATATTTTTTCAGAATTATCTCATACTACCTCAGCTTCAGTGGACCCTGTATCTATCTCATTTCTTTCCAGATCAGTTTTCAAGAGTCTACGGGGGCTTGTTGCCTCCCATTCATTGTAAGCTTCTAGCACACAATCATGCTCTTCATGAGACTCTCCTGCTTGGTTTTGTTTTAACTCTGCCCCTTGCTTGATAAGATATGTTAGGTAAATTACATAAAGCTTCTGAAGCTTTGACTTTACAGTGGAACACTGCACATATATTGAACCGAATTTTTCTGCCTGTCATTAGGAACTGCAAGAGGCATTTTCTCAGTGCAAACAGAATCAGATGAAAGAGCTGCCTCTCAGTTTTGATTATAAAAATAGTGCACAATTGCAAAAAGAATTTGCTTTTATTCAATACTAGTAACTAGAGCAGGGGCAAGCAATTATTTTGGGTGGAGGGCCACTTAATGAGTTTTGGCAAGCCATCAAGGGCCACATGCCAGGCAGCCTGGGCAGATAAATATCAATTTTCTAATTTTTTTTAGAATACAATAGAATGGCCTGGTGGGCTGCATCCGGCCCACAGGCCGCATTTTGCACACCCCTGATCTAGAGGAATATAAACTGGTCCAATTTCCTACTACAGACCCCTTCAGAGCCTCAATATCTCTTGTTCCTGCTAAACTCTCTTATGCTTTTTCATCACTCATGAAACACACAAGAAAATATTGCCAATTCCTTTGCAGATGCTAGCCAGATTCTTTAGTATTTTGGGTGGTGAGTCAGTGCCCAACCTGACAGTGAGGACACAGAGGCTGAAGGGTCCAGACTGGTTGCCAACAGGAAGTCTGAAGTGTTTTATGGGTGAAAAAGTTGCCAAACTTGCACAAACTCTGTACGCCACATCTTTTAAGGTAAGGCCTGTATTTATGAAAGTAACCATTATGTGAAAACAGGATGTGTAGTAAAACTACTTCAATTGCCAGTCATTATTGATAAATAAGCCTGCTGACAGGATCATAATGCTGCAAAAATGATTTGACACTGAACAATAAGATATTGAAAACATATAATAAGTATACAAACCCTGTACTATTAGAGAAGAAATAAGAGGAGGTGGGGGATAGCAGTAAGAAAAAGCCTTCCACACCCCACTTTTCCTTACTTCAGTTACATTTCATTTATAATAAACAAAGCTGCTGCTACCAAAACTCACTGAGAAAAGGCCAACAATGGCTACAATAGTAATACAGATACTCCTCACTTAAGGTCATCCCAGTTAACGTTGTTTCATTTTTACGCTGCTGGTCTAATAGAGAGCATACCCATTTAAAATTGTGCAAAGTTTAGTTATAATGCTGTTTGGCTGCTGCCTGCTAGCAGGTAACTGCTGCCATGCAATTGGATTAGTTTAACATCATTTTGCTTAAAGTTACATTTTTCGAGAATGTAACTATGACATTAAGCAAGGAGTAGCTATACAGAAAAATGAACCAGAATCAGAGCTGTTTGACAGCAATGAGACAAAATCCATAGCATTTGCATTCATTGCATTATTATTATTATTGTAAATCAACATCAGAATGTGATTCAACATATGTAGTTCTAAGGGCAAATCCAAGCCTGGTGACAGTCAGCGTAAAGGGCATAGAGAAGCTTATACATGTTTGTCCATAGCGTCATTGCATTTTCTTTTCCTATGGCAATGCAGCCCATAATTTAGCCTACAAAGACTGTCTACCCACATCCTTTATACTAACCCCATAGCAAAAGCCATCCATAGCAACTACACACTCACAAACAATCCATTCACATTCATTTACCATAACCATAATTTCTATAGCAAGGAATTTAAGCATGTGTTGTCATGCTTGGAAGTTACTCACGTATGTAAGACCCTTACTGAGTGACATAACCATCACAAAGCAAGAGAAAGTTGCTGCTCCGTGTCCATTCTGGGTAATTTTGTTTGCTCTACCTTCAGTCTTCCTTATATTGTCCCTTCCCACAAGGTATCTGCACCCTTACCTCCTAACATGCAAGTTGGTTACCAAATCTGTTTTATAAGCTGCTTCTCATGCCCAGAAGAGACTTTTCTGTTTAAAAAGATGGCCACAGTTCAATTGACGAAACAAACTGGTGTTGAATGTGATCTTTTCTGAGCATATTTTCATATCAACAATTCTTCATGTAGACTTGGATGACAAAATAAATTGTTATATGAAGGGCAAGAAAATAAAGCAATCCTTTTCATTTTTTTTTTAATAAAGAAAGAGAAACATGCATGTCTTCCGGAAGCACAAGTTTCTCACTAGTGCAATCTATACCCATCAAAAAAGATCAAAAAGAGAAATGTTGCTTGGGAATATTTTGACAAAACCTTTCCCCTACATTGGGAAATTAATATTCATTGAAACCAGAATATTGTGCAGAAATGTATTGGCAGTGACAAATGTCCGTGTAAAAAAGGAAGGGCCCTGCCAGTATCATGGCTTTCAGGAAATATTTTTCCATGGTAATCCTACTTACAGATTGGTCTAGGACCACTGAGGCCACAACAAGGGGCTTTCAGGTCTTCTGGACCCTTCAGCCAGTAGCAGGGGATTCTCTAGTCCCTGAATTGTCAAGGAAATCCCTGGAATTACAGAAGCCACCTCTCCATTGTCATTACTTGTTGTGTGGTTTGGTTTGGGTTGGGTTTTTTTGCAGGGGGAGGGGGGGAGGAGGGTTGGTATTATTATTGTCTCTTTCCACAGAGTATCTTTCTATATCTCAGGCCATTAAATCCAGTTCTCTATATTCACAGGCAAATACTTTTCTAAAGAGACTTCAGAAGTATCCTCTCCAATCCCTTCCCTCTATCATGGCTACCTTAAGAAATCAAAGCCAAAAAGCACACCTGCAATGTGCCACAAATAAAAAGCAGGGAGAAGAGAATATTTCCAATTCCTTTCTGCTCCAGCAGCATAGAAATTGAAATTGGTATGTGCTCAGAGGACTATATCTCACACTAAGAAGCAAAAAACTGCCATCCTTCCTTGCCAGTCTGACTGAGGATAAACATTTCTTCTCAGCTGCAGATATGTCAGTCAGTATGACTCAAAGAAGAAAAGAAGGAGCCTTTAGCCGGAGCCTCTGTACTCGGGCTATCAGCAGGACCATGTGCACATCTCAGTCAAAACTCCTAACTGTAGCTTTGGCTGATGTCCAGTGCTCAAAGGAACATGAAAAAAAAGCCCAGAAGCCAGCAAAGTGGGGAGAGGGAGCTCCATCCTGGTCCCTACAGGAGACCGCCCAGAAGCACGAGAGACATGGAGTAACTTCTCAGCTCTAGTATAGGAATTGCAAATATTTGAATACACATCGCACGCCGATTATTGATACAAGCTCAAGGAAACAGTGTGGTCCTATCCCCTTCATCAACTTGACAAGCTCAATTTTAAAAGCAGTTTGGGTCCTTTGCTCCCATTACTTCGCTTGACAACCCATTCCAAAACTTTACTTCTATAATAGTTAGCGATATTCCAGTTTCCAATCCATGTTTGTTTGTAGCCAGTTTGTAGTAATGTCATCTTTTACTATATCTTTTTTAGCCTTAAAGAGCAACAATGCCTTTCCAGCCCCTAAACCCCAATAAGATTCTTCTCCCACCCTACTATTCACTCAGTGAATGGGTTTGAATATCTGGGTCATATTTCCTCTCAATCGCCATTGAGATGGCACAATTCCATTAATTCCTGAAATTACTGCTATTCATTTGCACTTTCTCCCTGCCACTGTTTTGAGTCATCCATGGTGACCAAACAGACCGAATTCAGCAGTGGGCAAAGAGGTGGGGCACAAGTGGTCGTAGCATTCAATTTCTGGGTTCCAGACATGCCGACAATCCCTGCTGGCTGCAAATTAACCACTTGCAGGCCACTTGCAGCTGAGTGTTAACAAATGTTCAAAAAGCAAGAAAAATAGAATAGAAATGCAACTCTTCTGTCAGACCCTGGATGGCAGTAAAATTGGCCAGGTTCAAATTTCCCAGAAACCTCAGAAAACAGATTTCAATTTGGTATTCTAAAGTCAACAAACTTCCCTACTCATAAGCAATGCTAAACTAAAACAGGGTTTATTACAGGTAAAAAGGGGACAAACACACAATCTTAAAAGAAACACTTAACTATTAAACATTAACTGAGCTTTAAAACAATTAAATCTCAGTCCCTGGCAAACCAGCCCAAGAGCGCCAACTCTTAACCTAGCTACTTGGAAAGGAAAACTCACAAAGCATTGTGTCCTGTAAGCTTTACCACTTACAGCAGCCAATAGTAGCAAGTAGGTTGGGCAGAAGCTCCCCCCAGAGGACCCTGCAGCTCCTCACTGCTGGTAGTTGCCACTCTGCTCTGGGGGCTCTACCACTTATGCCAGGTCAAAATAGCAAGTGCTGGATAGGGAGGCCAATGACAGGGTCACTGCCACTCCACACTGCTGGGAACTGCCACTTGTCTGCCACCACCAGAGGTCACACACTTCAGGTCCTCTTCAGGTTGCCTGTACGTTAGTTCTTTAAGACAGTAACCTATTCAACAGTAGGGCCATTCAATTCAACTCTTTTAGCTATAGTGACAGGGTTGCCAACCCACAACTAATTTTGTTACTGAATTTTTACAAACCTTTTACTGACAAACAAACTTTTTTACTGCCATAGTGTAAGTGTAACTTTCATGGATGTTAAGATAAGAAGGGAACTATTAGATCATTGAGTCCAACCCCCTGCCTTGGGCAGGAATGCGTGCTAGGGTCAAATGACCCCAGCCAGGTTTCTGTCCAATCTCCTTTTAAACACCTCCAAGGAAGGGAAAAGCATCACCTCCCTTGGAAGCTTATTCCATATTTTGACAACCCTCACTGTAAATATTTTTTTTTCTGATATCCAATCTGAATTTGCTCTCTTCCAGTTTGTGGCCATTATTTCTAGTTACCCCAACAGGCGCCCTGGTAAACATTGTATCCCCTATTTCTTACTGCCCTGCTTCAACAGGTACGGTCAAGGGCCAAGTTCAAATTTAAGAAATTTAAAAATAGGGGAAAAATGTTTGCAAAATGTCAGTAAAAAACGTTTCATGGGTTTTCAATACTTAACTGCAGCAGGGGTTATACACTGTGCTGCCCTCACCCCAAGGGGTCTGCTACTCACCTTAATACCTTGGTACCCACCTCGCAATCACACTGCATACTTACAGACAGACACTTTTTGGCTGTTTTTATAAATTTACAGTTGACAGCCCTACCTAATAGTTCATATCAAGCTTCTCCTTGAACCCACTGTGTGCTCATAATCACTTTTCCCTTGAGGAGCTGTTGAGTCACAAGGCCATCCAGAAAGTGACTCCTACTTACAGTTTTTCTGTTTTGCACACACACCATACTTGCACTAAAGCTGAGGGTCACCCCACTGCAGATCTCTGCACAGCTCACAGTATTGACCTTTCAGTGACTTTTATGTAACTTTTCATTAGAAAAAAAACTGTGCATCAACAAAATTCAAAGTTTTGGAAAGAAGGGCTGGTGGACACAAAACTGATCCATGTGCCCTTTACCAGTTACACTAACTATACTAATACACACTAATGCCCAACTGGAAAACCCAGTGTAGCAAGGTTTGGGTTCCAAGGGTGGCCGTGATTCACCTGGGTGACCACACAACCTTTGCCCTGCTGCAGCTCTAAAATACCCTCCCTGCTTTGCTTGCCTGCCATACATTGATGTATTCTTTGGATGATCACACAACATTCTCCCAGGCAAGCTAAGGAAGTATGAACTGGATGAATGGACTATATGGTGAATAGAAAACTAGCTGAAGCATCCATCTCAGAGAATAGTAATCAACAGCTCTATGTCTAGTAGGCAGCTGGTATCAAGTGGAGTACCCCAGAGGTTGGTCCTGGGGCCAGTTTTGTCCAATATCTTTATCAGTGACCTGGAAGACTGCATAGAATGCACCCTGAGCAAGTTTGCAGATGACACCAAACAGGGGGGAAATAGTAGATATGTTGGAGGGTACAGCTAGCAACCTAGACAAATTGGAAGACTGGACCAAAAGGAATCTCATGGGGTTCAACAGGGGCAAGTGCAAATTCCTGCACTTAGGACAGAACAATCCCATGCACCAGTACAGGTTGGGGGCTGATTGGCTGGACAGGAGTTCTGCAGAAGAGGACCTGGGGGTTATCATGGACAATAAGCTGAATATGAGCTAACAGTGTGACCTTGTTGCCAAGAAGTCTAATGACATACTGGGCTGAGTTGGTAAGCATGTCATTAGTAGGTCAAGGGAAGTAAGTATTCCCCTCTATTCTGCACTGGTGAGGCTACATCTGGAGTTCTGTGTTCAGTTTTGTCCTTCTCCCCTCCTCTACAGAAACAATGTGGACAAAGAGAGAGTCCAGCAGAGGGCAACAACAATGGTGAGGGGGCTGGGGGACATGACTTATGAGGAAAGACAAGGAACTGAACTTATTTAGTCTAAAGAAGAGGAGACTGAGAGGGGACTTAATAGCAACCTTCAATTACCTTACGGGGGGTTTGAAAGGATGGATCTAAACTGTTCTTAGTGGTTGCAGATGACATAAAAACAAGCAATGGTCTCAAGTTGCAGCAAGGAGGTTAGATTATATATTAGGAAGAATTTTCTCACTAGGAGGGTAGTAAAACACTGGGCCAGGTAACCCAGAGAGGTAGTGGAAGCTCCACCCTTGGAGCTTTTCAAAACTCAGCTAGACAAAGCTTTGACTGGGATGATCTAGTTGGGGCTGGTCCTGCTTTGAGCAAGGGGTTGCACTAGATAAGCTCCTGAGGTTCCTTCTAACCCTAGCTTCCTATGATTCTGTGAAAGCAAGTTTGCCTAAGGCTCCTGGAGTAAGCCCCGGTCCTTCTGCCAGGCAGTAGGTCCCTCCTGGGCCCTGCTGGTCTCAGTTCTGTTCTTCTCAGGTGAAGTGAGCCTTCCTGACCCATTCATGCCCTCAAGGGCACATACAGCTTTAAGGGCTATTCATGGCTTTACATTCCCCTATAGCCATGTCAATGCTTCACAGGTGTTTCTAGTTAGCCTCTCTTCTCTTCTTGTTGGGGCCTCGGCCTTCCCAGCCTCTGCCTCTTCACTGTCACGGGGAATTCTGGCCTAGGCTACTATGCTGGGCCTGGCTTCTGGGCTCCAGCCCTGCTCTCAGCTACCTAGTTCCTGGGCCCCCTGGCCCTAGTTTCTAGTCCCCAACCTTGTCTCTGCCCTTCTTGGGCACTAGGCTCCTTGGCCTTAATTGTTTTTTCTGCCTGGGCCATGCTTAAGCCAACTTGATGTCCTAAGCCATCAGCCCACGGTAGGGTTGAAAACGCTCACATGCCCTCAGACACTATTGGGACCCTCCATATTACCCCTAATAGCCTCAAGCTAAACCACCAGTTTAAACTGTCTACAATACAGACTAGACCTGTTCTAGGTCCAAACATCAACAATAGCTTTCTGTCTGTGCCACCCATCTTCCCCTTATGCTGGGTCATAGTCCCCTTGTAGCAAGACTCCAGTGCCATACCTGCATTATTGTGGCCTTCCAGGAGTCAGCACTACTCTCCTGCTGCCTTCCAGACCAGAGGCTCCACTCTGCAACCTGCAGAGAGCCCTCTTGCTCAAACCCTTAACTTATATGCTGTCCAAGCCTGCCCCAGCCACCTGAAATGGTTCTTCCTTTGGGCCTGACAGCCAGGTACCATACCAGCTGCTCATTCCTTTGCAGTCAACTCACCCCAGGCACAGTTCTCCTGACTGCATGCAGGCACACCCCTTCACCCCAATAAGCAGCTCCCTGCCTAGGCAGCAGTGTTTCTTTGCTGCCTTCCCTTTGTAACTGGCTTGTGTTCCACGGCCTGGACTCTATCAGCTGCAGTTTCTCTCCTTAAAAGCAACAAGAGCCCCAGGTTCCCTGTTACACCCAAGCCTGCAAGCAATAAAAACAGATGCAAATAGCTCCATATCTCTGAACACATACACTAATAAAGCTTTGCAGAGCAAGTACACACAGTTACCATTCTAGAACATAACCATAGCAGAACATGCAGAACATAAGCAGGGCTGCCAAAATATTCACAAATTTTATATTCAGGATTGTTAAAAAATATTTGAAATGTCAGAACATCTCATCTTAGATTTGGGAACTCCAGATTCCACTCCACGTATTAAGTATCAAAGCCCATTTATGCCATTAAGTGTGATTCCATTTCATGCTGCTCGAGTCCTTTAAAAGCAAACAAAACAAAACAAAGGGTTAATGCAAAAGGTGGGCAAGTCCTCCTACTCTTTGCTCTTCTCCTCTTACTCTTTCTAATTCAATCTTAAGAGACCAGCAGGGCACTTCCTTTTCTGTGGAAATTTGTCATCACCACTATATTTCTGCATAGCATTTTGGTTTTGATTAATATTAATTTCCCAATCAAGGGGAAAGATGACCATGCACTTCAAAAGTAAATGCATTAATGGATTCTCCAGACTTGAAAAGGGTGAAATAGAATCATAATTGGGTGCCTAAGTATACCTAGGCACCTAATAATTGGAAATGTCTGCCCCCAAAAAAACTATTTTAGGTACTGCATGTAAATTATTGTTTAATTTTTTTTTCTTCCATATAAAGTATTATTCAATGTTGTGTCAAAGACTTTGGGTCCCTCTGATGTGTAACCCTGAAACCACTATTATCCTTAATGTTAACTTTAATTTTTATTTTTCTAAGTTTGTGTAAGAAATTCTCTAGTTTCACAGGTTACAACCCCAAAGTCTAAACTTTTTTTCTGGCATAACATATGGTAAATTTAAACAAGATTATGACCTTCAAAGGATGAACAAAAAGCATGGTCTTCTAGACACATATGTAACACTCTCCAAAAAGGAAATACTAGTATTTTCCCTCTGAAATGGAAAATAAGATCTTGCAAAATTCACCTCTAAGAAATACAATAAATGCAGTTTTGATCCACCACAAAACATGAAAAGTTGCCACACTCCAGTTGTCAGTGGTTTGCAAACACACCAGGCAGAGTCACATTCATCGGTTTGGCATCTGATGCTATTTTGAATAGCTCTCTCAGAAACATAATGTTCCTTGCAGGCATTAAATACTAGCTATTAGTTTGTCTTGATGACTTGTGTTCATTTCAGGTACATGCTTCACAAATTAAAAAAAAAAATTAAAGAATCCTTCACTATAAAGTAAAAACAAACAGAAACCCCAAGAGGGAGAGGTTAGAAAGTACAAAAACCGAACAACTAATGATGAGACCTTAAATTTATGTTACTTAAGAGCTAAATCCTGCAACCCAAGAGACTAGTTTGTATTCCATGAAGAAACAAAGCATCTTCTGATACAACCTGCTGTTTTCAGGATATCAGAAAGTTTTCTCAATATTACTGTAAAAATATTGTGCAACAGGTAGGCATCATTAACAAATTAAAATGTAAAGACTGGACAATATATGCACCTATCCCTCCATGCACAGATATGGAACTTCTTTAAAAGCCCTTTTCTGCTAAACGAGATATGGGCAGACTTGGTCATGATCCTGTAAAGACTAATATATATATATATGTATTTGAATGTTTTGAATACAAGGGATCTGATACTTTACCAATATGTAAAAGGACTTGTCATTCATGTTTCTGCAAAGTAACCTAAAACACTTTGCACTTCAGGTTTTAGGTGTTAAATGAAATAATTGTCACTTATTTTGCGGAAAGAAAAGTAATGAACGCAATATAGGGTTGGTATTGTAGAATAGGCTTATTAATGTTCATTTTAACATTCGTTTTAGTTACCTACAAAAATAGAGGTATGAGAAAACACAAATGTCCGAATTTGTGGATCGACTTCCACAAATCCCTCCTATGAGGTCACAGTCTCATAATTTACACAGTGTGTTGAGCTGAGCATATGCAGATATTTCTATTTATTTTAGAGGTTTCATAGAAACCAACAGACCCAGAAAAAGATACCTGGCTCTGCTTTCTTCGAGTCCTTCCACAGCATCTGATGAAGAGACCTTTAGCCCATGAAAACTGGTGGTATCTATATATTTACAGATGTTAATAGCTATGTTCCATGGATGTATATGCACGCACGCACACATGCACACTTTGGTTAGTCTATATGGTATAATCTACCCTGCCTTATATATCTTTAAGAGAAAAGACAATACACAAATCTGATTCTTAGTCTGAAGGAAACGGGGAAGGCTGCTGCAGTCCTTCCTTTCTGGTGAAGGGAGGCCACATTTGGGGACAGTAAGGAGTTCTGTGAATGACATTCCCATTGGCAACAATATAGGAAACAGAAGGCAGCAAACTCTTTAGCTTTCTTTCCCCCTAAATTTCTGAGATGAAGAGGCAAGAAATCAGGGAGCTACCTTCCATATTCATGACATGCTGAAGGCATTCTAAGACAAGGCCTTCAGGTCAGTAAAATCTGCATTTGCACAGTGAAGTGCCTCTAAATACTTTAATCAGAAAGGAAAGTCCTTCCGCGCATTTCATTGTTTCTGTAAAACTGACATTTATATAGTTTGTGTGGTTAGGTCATACCAAGCACTAAAGTGCCACCTCCAATTGTATTAGCTCCTATTTCAATGCCCTTACTTTCTCCTTGGCTTGCCATCTTTCCAGAGATTAGTACTGACCATTTTATAACATCTTCGTAATGATGCAGTTTACTTATAATGTACTAGAAATTAGAATTTAAAAACAACATATTTTACAGTATTTAAAAAAGACTAGCAATCCCATGCAGGCCATTCTGAGTTAAAGATTAGCAAAATATCATCAGAAAGAAATCAAGTAAGTAAATCTGCCCATGTTGGAAACCTACCCTTCACATTTTCGATAAATGCCATTTGGAGGGGACCAGATAATAAATCACAAACTATAAAACAGCCCAGCTCAGTTTTAGTATTCTGGTGCTGCTGACATGGCTGTAAATCATCAGCTACCCTCAGTGTTGTCATTCCATCATTTTAAATAAGAAACAGCATTGTATGTGGTTTTCTGTGACCCAGAGTCTTGTGAGCATTACTGACATATGTTTTGCCAAAAGTAAACTTTCTACATTAAGTTTATCTTACAAGCATGAAGCTACATGTTGCCTTCATATAATAATTTTTAGGGAAATCTGGGACAGGGGCCCATATGCATGCAAACCTTCCCCTGCCCGCGTCTTAGGAGTAGGGCCAGGCAGGAAAGCATAGTGTGCACACGCATAACCTCCCCCTCCACCTCCTGGGAGCTCTGATGGCTGGGCAGGGTGGGACAGCACATGTGCATGTACACAAATCCTTCCCCCCTGACTGCACAGCTCCCAGGACCCCTGATGGTAGGGCAGAGCATTACAATTTGGAGGCCAACAGCTAGGCTCCATCCCCTATGCAAATAGGTTGGACCTCCCTGGGAGCATCCCCTCCCCACCTACCACCACCAGCTGCCTGGGGCCACCACACACAGCCCAGGCCTTGGCAGTGGTTGCAGCAGCAGGACATGAGGTTGCCAGTGTTGGGTGGCCATCCTAGCTCACCCACACAGGTGCCTGAGCCCTAGATCCAGCCCCCTCACCCAATCTGATCCATCACAGGCAGGAGGAGTGGTGCCCAGCCCAGCCCTTCCACCCCCCACCCCAACTTCTAGTCTCCACTCAGTGGGAGCCCAGGTGGGCACTGCCAGCAGCAATAGTCTCTATGTCTGCCTACAGCAGTTGAATCTAGGATTTTTGCTTCAGTTTACATCAATAGCTAGGATGCCTAGATGGCCAGTGAAATCTGGGACTGTCCCAGCCAATCCAGGACATGTGGTCACCCCACTCATATGATTCTGTTGACATAAAAATACAAAAGAATTTAAATTGACAGTTATACCTTCTAATAAATAGGCCAGGTGAGGGTTTCTCCAACTCTGAACCTGATGTCACTAGATCTAACAAAAATGGCAATTTGATTTCACTAACCTTATATTAGGCACCTGTGCAGGTGTTGAGTAAGCCTTTGGTAGCCTTTAATTAATGGTGCAATGTGATGAGGAATTTTATCCCAAGTTTCAACAGTTATACATCTTGCCATGCTGCACCTGCAAGGATATAGGATTGTTGGAACCTGGGATAAAATTCCTTAGACTACATTGCATGTGCAGCCAGCTCTACGCTGTGGCAGACATGTGCTTTAGGGTGTGGGGAGCTGCAGCCAGGGAACACCCCAAAGCCCAGCTTCTTCTGCATCCTTATTTGCATGATCTGCCTACAAACATTTACTCTAATCAATCTGAGATTTTGAAGTGACACCAATCTAACTTTAAGGGAGGCAACTAAACTTCCTTAATACTTTGCTGCCATCATCTGGCTGGTGAGATGCATAAGACAGAGAGAGAAAAGCAGATATTTAAAATAATCTACCTTATGATATTTATATTTTTATGAAAAGAAAGGATCTACTCTTATGGACAACGTTTATGGCTGGGGCCCTACTCTGTGCTGCAGGCTAAAGTGGAGCTGGAGCCTTCCAGAGCTAGTGCAAGTGTAATAGGTTGGAGGGAACGGGCAGGTGGGGATCAGAGGCTGCTGGGTAAGGGGAAGATGGGAGGAAAAATGTTGCAGGGGAGAAGAGAGCAAGTTGTAGAGGTGGAGAAGGATGTGGGGAACAACACCATACAGCTCTGGCTATGACCCCAGATGGATCCCAGAGCCATAGCAGCAGCTTGCACCCACCTACCCTACTACCTGATACTAAATTACAAGACAAGGTCTTTTTTTCCCCTCCAAGTTATGTGGGCAGGGAGGGAAAGGTGGGGGTGGGGGGTAGAACACATCTCATCTAGGAATCAAGTAAATATGGTAGCAGCCGGATTGAGGCAGGGGCAGATCTGAGGGATGGGGGATGCTGTGGTAAGACCGAGCCACTTTTTGATTCCTGCCCCACCCAAACTTTAAAAACAATTGCCCAGCAAAGGCAGCTCTCTTAAAGCATTGCTGAGGGAGTTTACTGATTTCCAAACGCATTATAAGTCTATCTGATTCCTGTTAACCTGTATTCATTACACATGTGTAGGGATCTACTTAAATTGTGTCAAGACGAAGAAAAAATAAAATAAAGTTGCAGGCCACTCTCAGCACCCAGCAACGTATTTGTGGTCTTTTTAATGGCAATTCCCCGCCCCCAACTGGCAAAGAGGGCTGCCTTTTGTGCACTGATTAGTGGAGAAGGCTGCCTGTCATGCGGCTCTGCCCCTCACTGCTGATTGGTGGAGCAGGGTGCGGCCACACGAAAGGCAGCCCTCTTGGACAATCATGCTGGAGGAAGGAGGGGATGGCCATCATCTTTGCTGTTCCACTTATGCCAGCAGGCTGTGAGGTCAGGCTACACTGGGGAGCCAGCATTTTATTTTTCCCCCAAGCAAAATCCTGGAAACTATTGTTTTTCATAGTTTCCACCAAACTTACAAAAAGGTGATTTGAGTAGTTCTCTACACATGTGTTAATGACTCTTTCCTCCTTTTTTAATGACTCTGATATTCCACTAATTATGCTATCCTTTTTTCTGCAATTTTGCTGCCTGTTTGCTACTCCTGGTCACGTGTCACTTCTCAGATATCAGAGCCCTGAAGTTTGGTTTTAGCTGTTTTAGTGATAAGGGCTAGACTTTGGAGACACTCCCTTACAAGGGAATGTCTCATCATGTAAGGAATTTGAACATGATACCTGGGGAGTAAGAAGAAATCAAGGAGGAGACAGCCACATGGTCTGTGCTGGAGAAACCCTGTACTATGGTATCATTAAAGGCCTGTTCTCTTCTTCATTCCTACGTGTCATTATTCACTGAGGGATGTAAATCATTGCAGCTATGGCTAAAAACATCAGTTTAGGTATGGAAACATTACCTTGAGAGAACATGAACTCAAGTGTGGAAGTAACTGTCAGTGGAGTATTAGACATACTGTCACAACATTCAAGAAGACCAGGTTTTGTTTTATGAATCAGAATATGAGATGTACATTTAATTTTAGTGATTCCAGGACTAATGAAACCACATCTGTTGATTTTTTTTTGTCTAGTTTGTTGCATTTCTAATTGTCCTGCTGCTTCAGGTACAAAGTACCCCTCTTCAGCTGTTAGGAGTGCTTTGCTTCTGAAAGCTTGTCCAGCATCTCTCACAATCCAACTATCCAGTTTGTCTAATAGAAATTATCACAAAAAACATTGCCTCTCATACTGTTGTACAGATTCTAGTTATTGTTCACTGTGTGATACATGAAACTTCATATGCACTAGTCTTTTAATAATCTAGAAGACTAGCACCAACAGATGCTGGCATTTTCCTTTATCCCAGAATGCTATCTTCCTCCTCTGACTTAGACACTTATTGGACGTTCCAGATGCTAAGGCCTAAAAGAAATCTCAGAAGGAGTATATGGCGTCCTGTTAGATTCCTCTGGCAGCTACATTGGCAGCTTTATCGTTGCTGTTGGGTCTGCTGCCTGCTTAAGGCCCTACAGGAAGCCTGTGTCTGAGCTGTTTTTTTTTAATTTTTAAACATCTCTGATGCAGAGGTATTTATAACCTCTTCCTCCTCCCCCCAACTGCCTCTTTTTAACTATGCTTTTATTTAGTTTACACTATTTAAATGTATACAAATACAATATAGCTGAACACCTATTAATATTGAAGTCACACAACCAACCAGTGCCATAAGAATAACATGACTACCAAATTGAACTTGAAGGAACTGGGTCCAGTTAGCCCTGTCATCATAGATGGAATAAAGTAAGTCAAACCTGAAAAGATTGTATCTATGGTACAGATCAATATTTCACTGCTGATTGAGTATATAACATATACCTAGATAGAGATCCACATTTTCAGATTATGGAGTCATGGTAGAAGCAACAAGCTACAGCGTTGGTGGTCACACACCATGATACTGCCGTTACTGTGAGTAGCTCATTGCTACTGTGCAGTAGAGTTGGGAATGACCCGTGGGGCGCCAGGACTATGCAGTACCAGCGGTTACTGCGCAGTTCAGCACATGTGTAGACGCACCCACTGATTCTCTTACACAGCTGTACACTTCAGAAAAGGTTAGGAAAGAAACATAAAGCCTGCGTGAGACTACGATTATTAATTTTACACATAAGAAGCTCAGGTACAGTGATGAGTACTAGTATTCAACCCAAATACATATTAGATATTAATAATGTAGCTGGTATCTGCTATCTAAATCACAGCCTGAGTCTGCATGAAGTATGGAGACTGGAGACGACATTTGTTAGTAAAGGGTAGCTCCTGCTGGCTATTAATGAATCAATAAAGTTTCAGGAAAGCAAGGCATCTACACTGAAAAGCTGTACATTTCCAAGTAATTCAAAACTCCCTCTTTATTTTTTAAATCCAAATTGGAAGAAACTGAGGCTAGAATTGCAAGCTTGGATCAGGCAAAATATTGTGTAAGCTTTATCTATAAAACTTCCTTTTTCTATCTGTGTTCCTCAGGAAATGATTAAATATGTTCTCAGATTGTTTAACCTTCAAGAAATGGGTCTGCTACAGATTTAGTATCACTGATATTTGGGGGGGGTGGGAAGAAGGGAGGGACTAGAAGATCCACCTATAGCATACCAATAAAATAAAGCTCAGCAAATATTTTTAAAGGCACAAGAATAATAATGGGAATTGTTATCATGCTAGGATCAAAAGTTGCTTCCAAATGAATTCAAAATCAATTTCTTTTGTAAATATATTCTTTATAAGGAATCATGGAAATCTGTATTAGAAGATCATTTACAAGCATCTTATTTTGATTATTAATTTGAACTATTTCCTATACATGTTTTTTCCATCTTTCTGTTTTTCATGTACTTGTCAGTATGAACATTTTGTATTTATCCATTAAATGCATTTTCCTTAATACTTCTGCCCATAAATTGGAGCTTACTTGCTAAAATAGTTAAGAAATAAGTGTAATAAGAAGGGCATGAATGAAATGAGAACAAATTAAGCTACTGATATGAATCAATCATGTGAATTTGATTTTTTTACTATTTCTAAAGGGAAAACCAGATCCTTTAAAATTAGCAGTTCTCAATATCTTCTTTTTTGGTGAGAGGTATCCTAAGTTAGCCCATGTAATCAAATTACTAGTCCTCCCACAGGTATTTAAGGCACTCATTACCCTATCCTAGGATGCATAATTGTAACATAGGAAAGTAGCAGATGGAGGAAGTGCCAATATTACCTCTTTTCCTTATTTGCACCCTTTCTGCTAAAGGAAGTGCCTGATGAAAGAAAATTCTTCTGAAAGTTTTAAGAATTCAACCTTGCTTTATGATCTGACCAAATCCTTCAGCCAATAGACTTTCACTAATAGTTCCTAGATTTCAATATACCTATGAATAGCCTCATCTCAATCTACAAAAATTCTAACAACAGGAAAGAGTCATTATGCCTGTTTTGCAGGTGTGACAGTTGTAGAGGAGCTATGCTTTAGATCTGCTTTAAGTCTCCTCCAGTGCATCCTTTGGCAACAGATTTTACTATATTTCCTTTCTTTGGGTGGAAGTGGGAGGTCCTACCACGAGTAGGCAGTCTCTTGGGTTTGCAATTCAACAGCGACTCCACCTGTGTTAACCCAAGAGTTCCACCTGTGTTTGTCCTCTGCAAATACTTGTGGATCCTGTGACAGCAGCTGATTAAGAGACTCATAAGACAACAACTTCAAACAAAGCATCATTTATTTACCCAAAGAGCAAGCAAAGCAGATTTAAGAAAAAATAAAATAGAAAGACCCATGTTCTACACAGCTCTCACCCAGACTTATCAATTCTTGCAATATTTTTGTAAGTTCCTTTTAACCTATTTTTCAGAGTCTCTGAATCGGTAGAAACAGATAGTGTTACAGCATGCTGTCTGCCTCCACTCTCTTTCAAACAGCTACTAGCAAACTACTCATCTTACTTCTGGCCCTTTCATTCCCCTATTACTGTTTCTTCTCAGCTTTTATGGTTATAATTTTCTTCATTCACAAGCTCTGGTCTCAAAAAAGTAAACTTTGCCAGTCTATTTGGAGCCAAGTATTCCCCAATAAATAGTTTCCCTTTGGTTTTCATGAGGACCCTTGGCATCTCTGGAGAACATCTTTTGTTTGTCACTTTTGTTAACCGTAGGGTTTAATTCACTCTTTCAATAAATGTCTCAGTCTTATTAGAATGATATTTGTATCCATGTATAATGTTTATTTAAAAAATAGATACAAATAGCTCTTGTTGTCTCCAACAGTAGAAAATATAAACACTTGCCTAAAGTCATACAAATGGATAGTGACAGGAAGAGAATTCTGATATTCTGACTCATTCTGTAGACACGCTGCTCACATAAAACTGGAGATAGGGAAGGGACTGATGTACCCCTTTCAAACTCCTAATTCATTTTTACAGTCAGTATTTTATAGGCAATATCTTTTATTAGACCAATCACAGTTGCAAAAAAAATTTTTTTATTTGCAAGCTTTTGGGCACATGTGCCCTTCCTCAGGCATAGGAGAATGCAAAGATTGCAAGATTTCTCCCAGGTAGAAGTGAAAATTCATATTGTACAGAAGAGCTATAAGGTGAGTTAATTACTCATGTACAAAATGAATTTTCACTCTACCTGGGAGAAATTTTACAACCTTTTCATTGTAAAAGATATTGCCTCTAGCAAACTGACTGCTTGTACTTTTAGACCAACAGGACTACCTTTATCCCTGATGCTTCTTTGTCATTCAGTACAGTTCAGATGTTTTGTGTCCTCATTGAGTCGCTATAACCTGCAGTCTAATAGCTTAATGCAAAACTATAGTTTGCAGACAACCATTTAGCTCTGACCAGAGTGAACAGCAATTGAGTGAACAACCCCTCAATTCCAAGACAAAGGTTTGGGGTTTTTTTTCCTATTTAACAGGGGAGGAAAAAAGAGACTCATCTTGAAACAGGGGTGGACAATATTTTGGGCGGAGGGCTGCTTATTGAGTTTTGGCAAGCCATTGAGGACCACATGACAGGCAGCCAGGGGAAGATGAATACTAATTTTCTAAACTGGGGTGGGGGAAGGCAATTGGATAGAGGTGGCCTAGCAGGCTGCATCTGGCCCCCAGGCTGCATTTTGCCCTGTCTTAGAATCAGCTATCAGGTAAAAATGACCTGAAACCAGATGAATTTCAGGGTTGCATTTGTTCAGGTAGGGGCAGGTGTGGAGATGTGTCCCAGCAGGAAAGGTGCCCCACACAAAGCAGGGAGTATCCCCATGCATGCCAGCCAGGAGAGACCCAGCAGGGGTGACAAGGTACCCAGCACAAAAGGAGGGGTGGTGCTGAGGCTGAGCATTTCTGGGGCTGCTCAGGTCTATGCAAACTGAACAAGAAATAGAGATGGATTAAGCCTTTTGGAGAGGCTAGAAATCCTCTGGCTGGCTGACCTTTAACAGAGATCGTCTGCTGTGAGTTTTGGAAATTTGGTTTTGTGCTTGGCTCGGTTTCTCCCTGCCCCACTAAGGGGAAAAACTGGCTGCCAACACCAGGAGTCAGAGCCATGTAATTCCACAGGGAAGGTGTGTGACTGTAAGGAGGCATCTCAGAGTGGGAAGGCACCTGGGTCTCCTCCACTTTACCTAAGGTTGGCCTCTAGAGCTGGTTTCAGAGACAAGACGAGACTGAGTGATCTTGAGCAAACTATGATGCTACCCATTTTCAGCCTTTGTAGTTTCTCAGAACAGAAAAGAAACCTATTTCAAAAGATCAACATGTTCAACCTGCTGCTTGAGAAAACAAAGTCAAAAGCGCTCCTGATCAGCAGTATAGAAAGACTCACACTTATAAAGTAGCAGCATGGACAGCTGGGATACTGCCCCTCACACAGTAGAGTAATAATTTGTTTCCTTTCCAACTCCAGGTTTGAATAAGGAGGAAAACAGTTAAGGTCATCTTTGTATGTATAAAGTTTCTGGTGCTGGTGATACATTTTTCAATGTAATTATACGTAAGAAATGGAGACCAGAGTAGACTACGATGTCTGGCAAGGTTGTTTGCACTGACTTTTTGACCGGAGCAGGGAGTACTATTTCTACCTACCAGGAAAGGAACTGTTCTCAGAGAAATGTTCCTAAGAATTCGCCACTGACCTGCACTAGAGAGAGAGCACAGTCCCAACTCATAAAAGCCACTGTTAAACTTTCAGTCTTACTAACAAGGTTACATTTAGAATCAATGAGGAAAGACTATGTCACTTCCGTCTTCATCTCCTCGTTTTGGAAACTGGTGAGAATATTTCAGATGGGCTGGATCTTTTCCATGAGGAAGCCTGATAGTTCTCTCCAGTGGGTGGTATTCACATCTGGTAATGTGCAGACACAATCCAGGCTGGTTAAAACAAAAATTATTTTCCTTATTCTCTTCGTAAAAATAATTATCTCGCCCCCCCAACCAAAATGCCTTCTGGCTTTACTACAGATAACTAAAATGCCTCATAAGAAGTTCAAAAACGTAATTTCAACTGACTCTGTGCCAGACACATGTAGTCCCCACAAAATATATGGTATTCATGATAAAAGCCTGAAATATTAGCAAGTCTGGAACAAATAAATAGTACAAAGGTGAAATGATGCACTTGGAATCCTCCCTTTAAAATCTATGCCAATTATTTGCTTTTCTAATTATTTGGACTACTTTGTTCTATTTTCTAAAAACCTATTAGTCTTAGTAGTAGTTTCTTGAAATTGTACTTTGTCGGTATCAGTTAGATATCAACCATTTCCTGAATGTCCAACACCTCTAGATTTAATTATATTTAATGTGTATATAATTAATATATATTTAATAATTATATTATTTAATTATGTCCTGATAAAGAACTTTTAAGATTTTTGCATTTTAATCTAATCTCTACAAGCTGGCTAACCTGGGGCTGCTCTACCCCATCTCAAAGTACTGTAATCCTGGGGGCACATGCAGATACTGTGCCTGGGAGCAGACGACTTCAACACAAACAGTGCTGGAGTTTATCACATCACATTAACTACACGTGTAGATGCACCCGCAGCTGTTCCTATGCATATCCCTGCCAAGCTACACACTGTCCTTATTCTAGCAAGAGCCCAACCTGAAAGGCTTGCCCCTGGAATTAACTCACAATTAACTAGAATTGCGGTTAGCTTAGTATGCTAATTCTCCCCCACTTGACAATACTGTATACATCTATCTCACATATTCCACAGGCACTTAAAGCAGGAAAATGGACTCATAGGTCTGTAGGACCCCAAAACGCCCTAAACCATCATAGAATCATAGAGAAGTAGGGCCAGAAGGAGCTCAAAAGGTCATCTAGTCCAGCACCCTGCCCAAGATTTTGTCTAGCCACAGATGAAAAGTCCACAACCTCTCTGGGTAACCTGCTCCAGTGTTTTACATGCTCAAGAGAGCCCAGAAAAAGGGCCGTACCCCACAGCTACAGGGGAAGGCAAACCCCCCACAGTTCATACCATTTTGACCATGTGGCAAAATTTCTTCCCAACCCCATTGTAGCAGTTGATTTGACCCTGAGTAGAGAGGCAAGATCCTCTAGCCAGGAAATTGCATGTTAAAGAGGTAGCAAGCATATTGGCACGCCCAATAAAAATCCCTAGTCTTGACTGCAGTTAACACCAAATACCTCAAAAGGAGGCTTAAAAAGAATAGACAGAGCTCTGACATGGAAAGGCGTGGAGGGTGAATATTCCCTCCCAGCTCTGTGGAACAACAAGCAAAATGCCATGACAATACAATGAAATCCAAAAGCAAAAACCGCATAGAAAGATTTATTTTTGTGAACGGTCTATGATGAAACAAATTCGGTGATATAAAATACAATCTAAAGATACTTTTAAATCCTGAAAAAATCCCCACATTTTATATATTTTATGCACCGACTTCTAGCTAGGGTAGAGTGATGGCCACTTGTTAGCAAAATGTAGCAACAATCTGCACCAGATTGGGACATTAAGAACAAATAAACAGGAGTTAATATTTTCAAACATGCTAGGGAAGGAACAGCACCAGTTAGCGATGACATCTTTCATTTCTGGGTATGAGGGACAAAACTTGCTTTAAAAAAAGATGTCAGACAAAACCCAACTTCTACCCTTTAATTCCCTCAACTAACTCGTCATTTTCTGTATCTTGAATGTTATGACCCAGAAGTTTCTTTTGGCTCCAGGATGTTGTGTAAAAGTATTTTTCTCAAATAGTTTATAAATTAGAATGAAAATTAATTAGACAGCTATTTCTTCTTTTTCAAGACATCTAGTAGAGAAACAAATACTGCTGAAACATGTTAAGGCTTTTTGTAACTTTCCGGTCACTTGCTTCTTTGCCAAATCTTCTAAGCCCATCCACTGACGTGCTGTTCTGCTCACTATGTTTCTGCTCTCACAGGAGTCAGAGCTCCATAAAAACAATCTAAATTTACCGATTCTATAGACAACCCAAAAAAGAAAATCCCCAAATGATGCATGTAGAAAATTCTGAGGATCAATTAGATACACTTTTAAAAGACAACTACAAATTCCTAATTGGGTCCTTTAATCCCCATTGTTGAATACACAGCAGGTTTTTCATTCATCATAGAAGTGTGGCCATATTAGTTACCCTCTCTAAGAGGCAAGGAATGTCAAAATCAGAAGTTAAATTCAAGAAAGTAAGAACAAGATTGGTGAGGTATTTTTAGTGGAGAACATTTTAGCATTAGTCTTATAGTAGAGACATGCAGACTTACTTGGCATCAAAATAATTCAGTACTATTAGTAGAGGAAACTGATTCACTGCTTGAAAATGCTAAATATTTTCATTTAATAGATCAATGAAAGAGCTCTAATTTTGAGGTTTTTCTTCCATTTATTTCTGCATTTTGTTGCAGATAATATTTTACATTATATATTTCCTTCTGACCATTAGATTATTTTTAACTAATGAACAGATGCCATGCCAACATCTTCAGCTCATTTTCCAATTACACGATAAAACTTTGAAGTACTGCAGTTCCATGATTTTATCCCACTAACTCCTTTGGCCTCCATTCAGCAAGGTACTTAATCATGTGCCTAAGGTTCAGCACCTACTTAAATCCATTGACTCTAACTTCTTCCATATCCCCAGTATACATAATTGGAGAAGAAAACAGTAAAAAGGAGATGGGGGGAGTCTTAGTATGGGCAAGCTGTAAGAAATCAAATTCATTCAAGCCAAAAAAAAATCCTTCCAAGACTAGAAGTTCAAAATAAGGGATGCCAAAAACAGAAGAATAAGCAGTGGCAGATAAAGTATAATCCAGGGCTGGGAGGTAATATGAGCGGTAAAGATACAACTTATGAGGACATAAAGATACAAAATAATAACGTAAATATAGCCAATAGAAAGACTGCGGCACAGGTATTTCATATATTAGACGGTCAGCAAATAAAGGAGGAAGAATACCTTCAGTGAGGGAATAACCTCATGTTAATATTCTCCAGACATTAATATTCCCCGATAGTATATAGAACTTTTGTTTTCAATTTATCACAGGGATTATAGGTCTGTTGCATTAAAATACCAAAAAAATTCAGCAACAGTTATAAGAAACCAAACTAGAATTAATAACTGCTAGATAGCAGGTATCCTTAAAAACATTCAGGACTACCATTAGCCAAGAAAGATACCAGATTACAGACCTTTAGAATCAGTGGATTAATTGTTTTCAGACTACTAATAGTACCTTCAATGGTGATATATAAAAAAGAGGAGAGAAATAGAGCTACAAATAGCCAATAAAGCATTTATACCTGAAGTGAAAATAATTTGTGACTTAAAAAAAAAAGATTCAAAATATTTTGTCACTGTAACTGCAAATGAAAATACGAATGATTGGGTCTGTATATTCAGGTCTATACAGCTGCTTGGAATCCATGGACAACATTTTCTACCAAAACTATTTAGATGTATGCACATATGATGGTTTCAGATCATTAATAATAATAAAAATGATTTTTGTGACCATTCTTGATATTGTTTAGCCTGTTTTAGTAAAAAACCTTAGAAATATTTGATAGCTCCAGTACAGAACTTATCATTCCCAAGGACCCCCCAGAAAGTTGAATACTTCAACAACAACAACAAACCCAATAACCCATACCACCCACACTCTGTCAGCTTCTTATGCGAAATATTGAAATCCTTGTATTTGATACCTTTTAGTTATCCTGTTAGAGATAATATCACATCCATTTAGAAAAGCTAGCTAGAATTGAGGCTTGACTCTGCTTTTTTCAGTGTGGGTGGTCTTCTTGAATATCTTGCAAATTCCATATGTCCCTCCTACCTCTCCTCCCCCAGAATCACAACATAGCAACACAAGCCCAAGCATCCAAGAGCAAAAGTATCTCATTCATATAACAAAGCATGGACAAAAATTCCAGTAGTCGACAACTGGATGAAAGTCAAAGTCCACAGTAAGTCTTCTGTAGTTGGAAAAAGTAAACACTTTGTTCTTAGGATTTACCTTCTTGTTATGGCTACATGGGAATGCTTTCTTGAAAAAAAGATGGGAAAGTAGTACTCTCATGAGATGATTATGAGGTGGTGGTGGTGGTGATGGTGGTGGAGGGAAAGGTATTCAATTATCTTGAAAAACACCATTCACTCAGACTTGACTAGTCCATTTTCTATCACATGCCAGTGGTAGAGCTTGTTTTAGCGTGGAATCTGACCTTAGAAGTACTTGGTGAAAACAAAGGAACAGGGAAATGGAAATGTTTTTGACCCAGATCAAAGAACTGCTTTCAAACTCTTTTTCTGGTGTCTGGTAACAGTTACTCAGGAGTGGAATGTACCCAAGCAAGAAGAAATGTCAATCCCAGCCTGATCACACATGTACATATTCCAAAAATGAATATTATTGTGTCTTACAGGACCCAAGAGATCTGTACAACAAATCAATTGCTTATCCATGTCCACTATAAAACTAAGTTCAATATTTGAATTAAATCATGAGCCAGGGTACAGGTAGTCATCGTCACTAGTGTTCTGTTCCATATCAAGAACTAAAGAAGTTTATAACCATTGCTCTGTTTGTTTTAATGTCAGCTCGAATGTACTCTTTCAAAGATTTTTCTTGATCCAGATTTTAACAATAAATATAGTTTGAAACACATTTCCTTTAATTAAGAAAAGAATTATTTCCATTAAATATGCCTGGATGTCGCCATCATAGCTGATGCTTATTTAGCCTGAGCAGATGCCAAGAACTGAACAGGACGTGGATATTGTTCATATAATAAAATGAAGAACTGAGGTGTCCAAAGAGGAAATGTTTTAACAAACAGATAAATTGAGAAGAGCAACGAGTAGGCAGGCAAGACTGGGTGGCAATCACTCAAGCTTCTACAAGCTCTGTCTGCAAGTGGATGAGAAGCTTACGGAAATATGCAAACTCTCTGTAAAAATCACGTTCTATACTAGAGAACCAAAGGACAGTAGACAAGGTGTAAAAAACCCCAAAAGTTAGTAGACTTGCTAGAGTGACTGTGGGAATAACATCATTTTAGGAGTATTGGTTTTATATAGATAAGCAAGTGATAAATAACAGAGACGAGAGCTCAAGAGTATAGCTTGTAAGACTGTCATAGTAATGATGGAGTTAGATTGGAGATGTCATGATCCAGGAATATGGGAAAGGCAAGGTTTTTTGTGGGTGATCATCTATTGGGCCAAGTGTACCACTGAAAGATTTTTACATAAAACTTTCAGGCACAAAGTACCCTTCCTCCAAACTAGGAAAGAAGCAGACGACTTTAACTGAGTGAACGATAGAACAATGGCTTGTGCTAAATTCTGTATGCAAATAAAACCAGCCTGCTTTGAGGTATGTAGCAGGGCTATAAAACAGAAAAAAGACAGCATCAGAAGTAGCTAGCAGATTGTTGGTAACTCTAGAGAAAAAAGTTAATTCCTGAGGTGTAAAGCTGGCAAGTTGTGTTCGGTTAAAGACGGTTTGGGTTTTGGGGAAGTTTTTTGAAGATGTTACCGATTTGAATATGAGAAAAACTTGAAACCAAACAAGTCAAAGCACAAGAAGGTACCATTTGGTTTCAGAAAAAAATGCAGAAACTTGCTCTAAAAAAATAACAAAGCTGCTAGATGTTTCCCAAATGAATTTCTACTAGTCTGATTGCAGCCAGTAATAATTCTTACAGTTTAAGGTTGACGTGTCCCAACTTAAATAAAAAATGAAATGTTTAGACTATAAAGGTAATCTTTTGAGTGCGAAGACTCAAACTGAGGTTTTTGCTTTGAAGAATGTAGGATATTTCCTGTTGACTCAGGATAGATTTTAATATTCTGCCCAATTTTATTAATGTATACATGATTCACATTAGCAAGTAAAAAACTTTGTTTTCCACCTTGGAGTGCCAACCTTAATTCACACTGACAATTTTGCCAGTTTATATTAGAATTCTGCCCCTGTCTAGGAAGTAAAACATCAGAAACTAGTTAAATAAATCCTATTTCTTAAACTAAATTATATGCAATGTTTTATAAGAACACTTGTAGATTTAAAGTAACACCAGTGCATTCATAATGACTAGGACAGGCAACCAAGGATGGTGGAAGACGCATCAGTATGGTAGCTTCTCATGCTATAGGTTTTTACAGCTCCTTCTGCTAGACAGTAGTGAGCCTCAAACCTAGACTAAAGTAAAATCTGGTGACAAATACCTTGGCTGCAAGTGTACAAGGTGAAGTCCTTAAAATGACCCAACTTTCTTCACCCAGACTTTTCCACTGAAGATTTTTCCCCCTCTATTCCTGTCAGCTTGAAAGGTAGATCAACGTATATAGTTAGAATAAACGATTCTCCAGATCCAGCCCCCTCTCCCTTTGGTTGAGTCCACACATGGCTACTCAGTCCATGAACTCATACACATATGCACACATTGTCTAAATGAAATCAAGTGAAATATTACGGCCTACTCTGGAGCTCAGCAGACAACCCAGTAGAAGCCATTTCTCTCAACTTACAGCTTTCCAAAAGACTTCCCCAGTTAAATCCGAGTTGTGTGAGCTTGTGCATTTCATCCACATGCATTTCTGTGAAGATTCTCACACAGATTTTTCCTTCTCTGAGCACAGATGCTTTTGCACCGTTTGTGTGGTCTGTTCCATCTAGGTATCAAAGTTGTCCTCATTTGGCTGAGTTGGCTTTATCCCAAAGAACATGTGCTGATGATTATAAGGACTGCTCTCCAGATGTGTTTTTGTAGCATTCTCCATACATAAACCCAAAACTTGAATTATGGTTTCAGTAAACTAGTGCAGAGGTGCCACAGTAATATATATGTTTGTTATGTCATTTAATACTTTTTCTTCCTTTGCTACTGACGACTAAACTTACTAGTATATGTTTCTAAGCCTTGTACTTATGAGTTTGATGATCTGGCTTTAAGGTTCTGAGATCATAGTGTTCAGGTGGTCACTCTCACTCAAGCCCAGAGAAGTTGCCAAAATGATCCATTTGGGCCTCAAAATTTGTAACCATTGCTTTAAACAATAGAGGAAAGCACCCATAATTTGTACGATAGTTTATTATTGACCTGTTCCAATAAACTGTCAGCATCTCTAGGGCACAAAACAAAATTATACATGACCTGAGCTATATTCTAGCCATACATTTAAAGAATTAAAACAAAAAGTTCTTACTTTTGTAGAGTCTTCCATTGACTTTCACAGTGGTAGAACCAGATCTTTTTTGCATAAAAGTATGCCTTTCTTCAGAATGAAAAACTTATTTTCTAATGTTTAGTGCATACTAAGGGGAAAATGATGTGCAAAGCAGGACTAACACACACAGTTTGCCATAATAAATTCAGATAGGAGTAGTTGAGAGAGGTCTGTATGAAAAGTCTAAGCTTAAGAAGTGTCTGTTGAGAAGGAAAGGTTGCATGATGTCCAAGGGGGAAGTTGGTCTGTGCATTGGGAGGTAGCATGAAACATGAGGGTTTATTTGCAGGAGGGTACAACAGGAATTTTGAAGTACACTGAAATGTACTTCATCTCAGCATATGTCTCAAGGAAAGACCTGTGACTTCGTTGCTAGAAAGACAGAAAGAAAAAGAATAGCTTGTTTCTACAGGTTTCGGCTGCATTTCATCTCACTTTACCATTTAGACAGGTGTTTAAATTCTTTACAGTTTCATAGCGCAAATCCTGGCTGGGTTGATTTCACTTACCAAAAGGTCAACAATTTCCAGAAAGTGGTGCAAAGGAGAGCGCATACCGTGTAAACTTTGAGGCCAGGAAAGCATACTAGGGCTCAGCTGGACATTTCTGTGATACAAGAAAAAATTTCAAAGCCTCCAAAATAATTAAGTATTTGAACCATTAAATAATAATAAAAAAAAGTTAAAGTGGAAACATTTGCACAAGTTTGCCAAGAACAACCACATATTAGAAAAAAAATATGTTCCTTTGTAAAGTGCTCACTTTACTATAAAGCATTTAAAGTCTGGAAAGAAAAATAAAGGCAGTGCAATTTTAGATCCAATTTTCTTTTTTAAAAGAAAATAAATTGTCTTGGTACAGAGAGAAGAGAAAAAACAACAAAGAAACAAAACAAAAAACCCCACTTTTCTGGATTTCATTTGTTGTTTGGTTTGAATCATCTGTGGGTAGTCATCTCTATCAAATGTTGATAGGATTGGAAAAGCAACACACTTTCATTATATTTACCATATATGCACATAAAATAGTATTAACTAAAGGGATGCCTCAAAACATATACAGTAAAAGCCACATTATCTGGCACCTTACAAGCCAGCATGCCGGCTTGCAAGATGAAAGCAAAACTGGAAGTGCCTACCATGGCCGAGCCCCCACAACCCAGGTCATAGCAGCCTGCGTGGGGCCCCCCTCCCTGTCCCTTGGCATGCTGAAGCAGTGGGAGGGGCAGCGATGTGGTGGTGATGCACCGGACACGGCAGGAGAGGCAGAGGCCCAAACAGGCAAAGATACCTGTTCGGGCCTCTCAGGTAACCAGCATATTTGGTTATCCGGCACCCCCTTATTCCCTATGGGTGCTGGATAACAAAGCTTTTGCTGTACTTGAATAATTTACTTAGATGATTCTCTCATCTGTCATGCCATCCTACCATATCTATATCCTTTCCTCCACCACTGACCTCCACTATGAAACTTTCCTATAAAAGATGCCGTGACAATTAAAATGGAACACAGCATAGTAAAAAGTCAATAGAAAGAAAAAGTCAATGGACTCATTTTCTGATGTATAAAAGAAAAAAGTTACTACCTAAAATATTTGGCAAGGTAGTGAAAGAAATAAGGGAAATAATTATATAGGCAAGTCTAGAACATGAATTCATCTAAGATGACATTTAACACTGACACATCAGTAAGATATAAGAAATAGCAAAAAATATTACACAAGAAAAATCATAAAGCAGTAATTGTAATTTGGAACAAGATATATGAGAAAATGCCTTGCATTTTCCCTCCTAGGCTAGGGAAAGACATTATAAAAGCCTGAGATTGAATTGATTCAAACCTTTGCATATTAGTCTGGCTAGAATGAACTGGCTTGTAACCAGACAGACAACCCCTCTGGCCTGAGGAAATTCAGGCACATGGCTAGAAGCTGGGAGGCACTAGAGCAGCCTTCCCTTCTCTTGCACAATGCCAAGCTGAGAGGGGGAAGAGGAGGTGTGGCCCAGCTCTGGCAAGACACCTTGATTAAGGAGGTCTGCCTGTACCATCCCAGCCTTTTTCCCCTGACTGACTGCTCCAGGGGTTGTCAGGTCCCAGCCCCCTGTTACCACTCAGGGAAGGGGGGAGCTTGGGTGCAGTGCATTCATCTGTTGATGATATGGAGCTTTTCAATCTCCCTCCCTGCTTCTTTATACTGTTTGCAGCAAACTGACAGGCAAGCAAACTGGCAGGGGGCTGATAACAGTGTTTATCACCCCATCAGCAAAACAACAGACTCTCTCCATTATTTCAAACTCTTCTTAAGCAACTTACCTGCTGACCTGTTGATTAGCGCCAAAAAGCCCAAAGCAATCACTGTTCTGTCTGCTTGTCCCAGTGAAATTGGAGAGACATACAAAGAGACACCTCTCAGCATTAGCTAGCATACCACATGCTTCAGGTCCATGGGGTTTGGGGCCCGGGGTTGGGGTCCGTGCTATGGGAGATGGGAAGGAAGGAGGGGAGGATACCTCCTTGAGCAGTGAGCAGCATGGGTGGCAAGGAGAAGGCAGGCAGACCCTGCTGGTGTCTGCAATCTCTGCTGGAGCTCCAGGGATGGAGCAGAGGGAAGGGGCCAGCTCTGCTGTGGAGCAGAGTGCCCCAGCCAGCTCAGAGAGCATGCTGAGATGCTGGCGGAGTCTGGTTTATTTTGAACTAGCAAGGGGTCTTGGACAGACATGGCATAAACCAGTTTGAAAATCACTTAAATTTCATACTACATTCGACCAGGTTTATCTCAAACCAGTTTCAGCCATTTTCAAACTAGTTTATGTGCAGTGGACACCTATTCTTTTACAGGTTTAAATCAGTTTCTGATCGCTTACACTGGTTTATGTGTAATGTCTGTCCCTAGCCATAATGTAATTTTTTTCTCATCCACCATCAGTTGTTTCTTCAAGGAGCTTGTCAGTTTGTACTAGCTACTTTTGGCTAGGTGGTTGACTAAATCACCCAATGCCCAGAGATCCTTAGACAACAACTTTTCCCCTACTATTTTCCCCCATTGAAATGTAAATCACCATTGCTTTGGATAGATGCATATACCCCTGACACCCACCTGGCTGACCAATATGCATAGCCTTTTTAAATGTGAATTTTCAGTTTGCTTTTCCAATATAACAAAATTACTAAAAAAAAAAAGTTCTTAGCTTCTGTATATTGTTTTCCTTACAAGAGATCAATCCAATCTAGTTTCTGCCTCTTGCAAAAACTGAAGAATTTTGCACAAGTCTAACTGCCTATTTTTAACCAAATCTCCCAACCAAGAATCCGTCTTCATTTTTTCTTGACCTGTCATTCACTTTCAACACCATCAACCATACCTATAAGAAAAGTACACATCCTTGACTTCAGTGACTCCCATCCTTGTGTGATTCTCTTTATGTGCCTTTAATCATTCCTCCTTGTCTACCCTTTAGCTTTTCCTCCTCTTTCATATGTCTGCTTATGGTCCCCATTGCTGGTAACCTCGCTTACAAGCAGAAATGCAATCATCAGCTCCCTGCAGAAAATCAATAGAACTCAATTACAAGTCTATCTCTGTCTATCCAAAAGGGAATTTCAGCTGGTTTCAATGACAGCCCTTCATTAAATCTATCCATCAGCACATCAAACCCCTTCAAACCTCCTCCATTTCTTTTTCTTAATTACAATGGACAAACATCACCATCCTGTCAGTCTTGTTCCATGTTTTCAGGACCAAATATTGGTTTTATGGCACTTTATAACCTACCTGATTATTCCAATTCCAATTTCTTCCCACCATGAAAAGTGAAAATTACTCTCTTCCCTCTTGATAGACCTTGATCTCCCAGCACTCAGCATTTTTCTTCTGCCAATTGTTTATCTGCTTCCCTTTGGAACCTCCCCACACACGCATCCCCCAACCCTGAACTGTTTTTTACTATGCTGTGCTGATTTTTACATCTCGGACATGAAGAAGAATGTCCTGCATTTGAAAACTTGTCTAAGTCTACCCCAACCAATGCAGTCCAAAAAAAACCAAATCAAAACAAACAAAAACAAAAAACACACTTAAGAAATCCTTGCTTCTCATATAATTCCTGGACCATCACAGCTACAACCTTACTTTAATATTACCATCTGTGTAATGTGGAAGACTTTCTGTACAAAATTTTTAAGATATTTCTACAAAGTGAAAATTCCTATCTAGGTCCTGGTCAATCTGTGACTCAGTTACTGCAATGTTCTTTTCTTCAGCCTTGCCCAATATAATAAAATCATAGAAAAACAGGGTTGGAAGGAACCTCAGAAGATTATCTAGTCCAACCCTATGCTCAAAGCAGGACCATCCCCAACTAGATCATCCTAGCCAAAGCGCCGTCTAGCTGGGCCTTAAAAATCTCCAAGGATGAAGATTCCACAACTTCTCTGGGTAACCGGTTCCAGTGTATTACTATCCTCCTAGTGAGAAAATTCTTCCCAATATCTAACTTAACTTTTACCACTGCAACCTGAGACCATTGTTCCTTGTTCTGTCACCTGCCGCCACTGCCACGCTGAGAACAGTCTAGCTCAGTGATTCCCATACCCTGACAGACTGCACACCACCAATTTAAAATAATACAAACATAAGTACCACCAGCAATTTTTTGTCATATAAAGTAATTCTAATAAATCCGTTAACACTTCAGGAGGGATGTGGACAGCATTGAGAGGGTTCAGAGGAGGGCCACCCGCATGATCGGGGGCAGCAGGGCAGGCCCTATGAGGAGTGGCTAAGGGACCTGAACCTGTTTAGCCTCCACAAGAGAAGGCTGAGGGGGGATCTAGTGGTCTGTTACAAACTAGTCAGGGGGGACCAGCAGGCATTGGGGGAGTCCCTGTTCTCCCGAGCACTACCGGGAGTGACTAGAAATAATGGTCACAAGCTGGCAGAGGGTAGATTCAGACTAGATATCAGGAGGCGCTACTTCACTGTCAGGGTGGCTAGGACCTGGAACCAACTTCCAAGCAAAGTGGTGCTGGCTTCTACCTGGGGGTCTATAAGAGGAGGTTAGACGAAGACTTTGCTGGGGTCGTTTGACCCCAGTACTTTTTCCTGCCATGGCAGGGGGTCAGACTTGATGATCTGCTCAGGTCCCTTCTGACTCTAGCAACTATGAAACTATGAAACATGTACCACTAACAGATTGTCTGCGCACCACTGGTGGTACGCATATCACAGATTGGGAAGCATTGGTCTAGCTCCATCCTCTTTGGAACCCTCCTTCAGCTAGTTGAAGGCTGCTATTAAATCCCCTCTGTCTCCTCTTCTCTAGACTACATAAGCCCGGTTCCCTCAGGCTCTCCTCAGAAGTCATGTCCCCCAGCCCACTCACCCTCCACTGGACTCTTTCTGCTGTCGCCCTCCACTGGACTCTCCCCAATTTGTCCACAACATTTCTGTAGAGGGGGGGCCCAAAACTGAACACAGTACTCTAGATGTGGCCTCACCAGTACTGAATAGAGGGGAATAATCACCTCCCTTGACCTACTGGCAACATACCTACCAATCCAGCCCAGGACGCCGTTAGCCTTCTTGGCAACAAGGGCATACTGCTGGTTCATATTTAGCTTATTGTCCACTGTAACCCCCGGGTCCTTTTCTGCATAAATGCTGCACAGCCAGTCAGCCCTCAAAGTGTACTGATGCATGGGATTGTTCTGTCCTAAGTGCAAGACTTTGCATTCATCCTTTTTCAACCACAGGAGATTCCTTTTGGCTCAATCCTCCAATTTGCCTAGGTCACTCTGAACCCTAGCCCTACACTCCAGCATATCTACTACTCCCCCCACAGCTTGATGTCATCTGCAAACTTCCTGAGGGTGCACTTTCAGCTATCTTCCAAGTCGCTGATGAAGATATTGAACAAAACTGGCCCCAGGAATGATTCCTGGCACACTTGATACCAGCTGCCAACTGGATATTGAGACATTGATTACTACTTTGTGAGCCTGATGCTCCAGCCAGTTTTCTATCTATCTTAATCTTGCCTTGCTCATATCAATTCAAAGTACTATTGCAGAAATAACCTTTTTATCCCATTGCTTTGGCTATGTCATCTATCTCTTTCCTTCTACTGGCACATTCTTCTACACTGTTTTAAACAACACTTACTTGTCTTCATTTCAGAATTTCAACCATGCCATCCTGTACCCTACCCAGTACTTCACTTACAATCCAGAGATTGAGCACTGCCTCCAATCACCCTAGAATACCAGTCCTATTGTCAGCTTACTGAATTTCCAGACTACGACCTTTGTGCTTACCTCCGAGATTCCACCCAACATTGACAGTGCATATAGGTATTTTCTGAAAACCTGCCCCAATAATGTCCTTCTATTATTCAACAGTAGCATTATATGTTGTAAAACTGAAATTTGTATTTAGGTATGGGGATGAAAGAGGATTTTTTTATTAGACTTCTGAATATTTACAGATCTATTTTTAATGAAGATATTTATGAATGTATGGTCAAAAACATCAAAATGCAGTCCAATTACAAAGCAAAGTTTCAGGTTTTCCAGCTACATTTACATACTAATTATGAAGTTATTAATTAATTTAATCAGGGAATAGTTGGATGAGTTTTATCATTTTTTCCATCTTTTAGTAAAGAGAAAAAATAACTTAAAGGCCAAAATGACCATCACAACTTCAACGTAATGTATAATGCTAAACATTTTCATTTTGTGTAAATTGGCTGAGATGTAATACAAGTTTAAGATTTCCTATTCCTCACTGATAAGTTAGACAAAGCAGATAATATCCCATCCAACTTGGTACTCTCAGAGAAGGCTAAAGAAACCCAAATTGCTCATACAGTCTTTAGTTATAATATCTAGTTTTTAAACAATTAGATAAGGAAAAATCTCCCAAGTACCATCTGCCAGATTCTGATGATAGGAACTATATCTTTAAATTATACTGTATTAACTTGCATACCACATGTACCTTAATCCCCACCCCCATCCCACCAAGTAGATATTCAAAATTGGGGTGCATGTCTTAAATGAGGAATCTGATTTTTTTCCCAGAATAGAAGCATAGAGACACTGTAAGATAGATGCTGCTCCTTCTCTCTCTTCCCTCCAGCTGCCTCAGATAGATGAGGATCCAGTGATGCACTTTCACCCCTCCAATCCCTGCTCCACTCCAAGTTTAAGTCATCTGCCACAGCTGCTGCTGGGCATTCTATTCAGGCAGTGCTGAGGAACTGAATTAACTTTGTGGCTTATTATAACATCACAGGTCTGTCCACGTGGCTGGAGAGAGTCAAGCGGGGTGGTCGTACATGGCACCATCAATGCACATGCAACAGGGATAGGAATCCTAGGTCCTTTGGGGAGGGAGGGTTGGGAGAGGGAGAGTTACGGATCACTGGACTTCCCATGCAGTGGGGAAAGGGGTCCTGGGGACCGACTCATGCAACTGTGCAAGCCCCCAAGTCATGCTTAAGTTTGACAGCCCTGATTTATCCAATTCCTGCTACTCTGGCTTCATTCCACAGGTATTATCAACCTTCTCTCTTTAATTGCCTTGATGGTCCAATTAAAGCTATCCTTTCTTCTATGAGTTTGTTGTCTTTTAGATACCCCTAGTCTCTCTCCTTCTATTTCATAGCCCAGGAGATCTTTTCTTCAAATCTTTTCAAAATCCTAGAGCTACCCCTGGTGTACAATCTTCAGCAACAGCTACAGTTTCAGCTTCTGACAAAGCATCCAAGAGCTGCTCATAATTCAGCTGTGGAAATGTTTAAACAGTAGCTTTTCCCTGGTTAAGAAAGGGAGGATGAGCGAGCTGAAAATAACGCTACATTCCTGTTCTATGCAGCCAAAGAAAAAAACAAAAACAATTTCTTCATCCTGTCTTCCTAAACAAGGTGCATGCTTATTTTGTGACTGTGTGGTATATGCAAAAATATGACTTATCTTGTTCTATTTGTTCACTTTTAAAAACAAAAGGGAATGAACGGGGCTCAGAAAAAGCAAAGCAATTCTTTTGGCAAATTCTTTTGCTGCACAACTCTACCTGACTGCACTATATAAGGGATTAACAGTATCATCATCAACTGCTTCAGGAAAATTATCATATTCTGAAAAGTAGTTTAAACTTCAAAGAAAACAGCAGAATTATGGCAAGTTTTGGAGGTTGTTTCAGCAAAAATCTCACCTCTATTACTTTTTGCTATCAAAAATTACAACTTGTTAATTTAAAAATCAGGGGAAAAAATCATCATGATTTTAAAAGACTTGTTTTTGAATTTGTGTTTAGCTATCTTTAAAAAAAAGCTAATATTCAACTAACAGAATCTATGGATCACATGACAAATCTCAATGAGAAGCCAGCTAATAATTCTTCTGCATCTAGTTTGCCGAGCTTCTGATTATTTTGAAAATTAAAGGCTAATTTACAATTAGAACAAGTGTCTAGTTACAGAGTAATGGTAAGTTTATGGAGGAATTTTCTTCTTCATAAGCCACCAGAGCTTCTTGATAGAATGGGAAAACTATATGCCACAACTTGGTATCATATATAAACAACGATGTAGTTGTGATAGTCCAGAAATTGTGGAAGAGGCAAGGATTTCTTAGGGTGATACCTAAAGAAGAAATCCTTTCCCCATACCACAACTTGTAGGTTGGTTTCCCGTGCCTCTCTATTGCTACCACCTAGTGGTATATTTGATCTCTTGTAGTACAGATCATTGATATTTCCTTTGAATACTAAATAATGCTACATGTATTCATGAAAACGATGAACGTTTTGCATTCAAAAGCTTGTCTAACAGCATCCCATCTGTGAAGTAAAGTCATCAAGAGAAGGTATCACCCGAAGAAATCCTTGCCTCTTGCATGTATTCTAAACTCTCTACTCAGCTACCTCTAATTTGTTTTCTCTGCCTAGTTAATACTTTGAGGAAAAAATGTGGAAAGACAACTCACAGACACAATTCTCAGTTATACTGTTATATTAGCCACTTAATTTCTCCTCAGAAGTGGTAGAAACATGAATTAGTAATACATCGTATTAATATTATGTAGCCCCTCCAAAACTAGACAAATCTTGCAAGAAGACCCCAAAGAGCAATAATGACTAGGGCACCTAGAACAGGATAAACATGCTTGTTTATATGCTTACTTAACCTCAGATAAAGGGTAAGGATCCTGGCTGGTTCAATGGTGTGAACTATAATTTCACCTTTAAAGCTTTAGTGGCCTGCTAGTCTGTAGGTTATATGACTTTTCCTATCTCCAGTGGGAATTTCAATCTACTGCAGTCCCTATCTAATCTAAAGCTTTAAATCAAGCTTTAAATGTGCATTTTTCAGCCTCCACTGTTTACCCAGATGGTACATGTAGCATAAAAGAGGCTAGTTTAGGATCAAAACTGAGGATGAAGGCACTCTGCAAAAGCTTCTCCTCTGCAGAAAAGGCACTTAACACACTGACATCCAAAAGGTCTTGGCTGCCACAATTGCTGCCCTGCAGATTGTGTGCAGGCCATCATGTGCCTTAGAAGGCTACACCACCATGCTACCTGATATCCCAATATAAAAATGTAGTATTGCATTGAGCATGTTATCTTTCATATTTAATATCATTCACAATTTTTATCAAATTTAAAAAGAAGTCACATACTAAATTCACTTTTAGAAACTGTTATTACAGAGTGGGTTTTCTCCTTTTCTAGGGAATTTAGCATGTGTCATTATAAAATGCATTCATTATTGCATATTCTTTTACAACAGAGTATACCTTCCTTACTTTCCAAGGAACAGTTCAGTAAAGGGAATTTTTACATCTTGGATGGAAAATGGTGGAGATGTTAAAATAACATTATGCTTCCCTGTGTATATTTCCTTCCATTTTACTTTAAATATGGTTTGACATACAACTTTCAAGTATTTCCCATTTCAAGGCATGTTGTTCTTTGTTTCCTAAAAATGCTTAAGTTCTACAAAAAGAGATCCCTTTTTCATATTTATAGTCATAAACCTTCAGATACTGAAAAGTGAATTTTCATTATGGGAAATAAACCCTAGAATAATTGAGGCCCCCACACCCAGTCCCATCCCCATTACCATACCTTGACTCCTAAATGTGGAACCTGGGTAGTTGAAAAGCTGTTGTTTATTTTAGGTCCAAAAACCTCCTTTGACAAATGCCAAAATGGATACTTACTGCTGAGTTACCAAGCTGGAGAAATGTCTCCAGTAAGTCACTTTTCAATGCCAATTACTTTCCTTGTCATTTTCATCTAGCCACTATGTTGAATGCACAACATAGTGTGCAATATTTATGTTCTGTTGACATAAATAACTCACAATAAAATTGATATTCCATATTTTATATATATAAAAGAAAAATCCAACAATTATCTAACTGACAATATTAATGATAGCAACTAGTGGACATATTCCTGTTATAGCAGGCATTGATTTTTTTTGTAATACTAAATTTGCATGCAGATTGCCATATTCCACATAGGCAAAATTCCTTTACATTTCTCACTGTGGCCTGCATAGAGCAGCAGTGCTCAGCCACTAGTCCATGGACCAGATCCAGCCCATGGAGCCATGTCATCTGGCCTGTAGGGTTCATTATGGGGCCATAAATTTGCTGGCAGAGTGTCAGTGACAATATTAATTGCCACTCCCCTGCTGCCAAATTTTCAGACCCAGAGGGAGCCCCAAGGGCTCTAAAATGCAGCCCCACATGCTAGATCACATTGGCACACAACAAACACATCCAGCTCCTTGAAAGCACTCTACAGCTGCCCTGACAGGAGAGCACAGCTGCAGAACACTTTACAAGTGCCTGATTGCATGACAAATTAACCCTCACTACACGAGAGTTCAGAGAAAGTCACTCCCAAGTGAAGCCACCTTCATTAACTTCTGTAAGTCCCTGCACATGAGCAGGACTGGGCTAATACCACCCAGCCATGCCCCTGGTGCTGTCTACAGGATGGGAAAGGGAGGGAGCTACAAGCTGGGGTTTGCCCAGCCTGAGCCGGAGTGGGGGCAGGTGATTGGAGCCCCCTGACTCCATTTTAAAAATGCCAGGAGTGGGGGTTAAATACATATGACAGTGAGGCATTCCAATTAGAACAGAGTAGGCTCAATTAATCAAGTCTTCTCTGACATGTAATTGAAGCATGAACCAGCCTGTCTATAGGCAGCCTTAAATTCTAACATAATTACAACATTCATCAATTATGGCTTGCTTCTTAATGATAGTACAGTGGAATAGACCCCCCAACAAATGTATCCATGACCATGTATAGAGAAAAAGAGAGACGTGTGCATGACACTTTAAAGCAGGCTAAACATTTCTGCAATGCTTTAATGGTGTTGGTATTTGCATGCCTCAGCGGTGTATTGCGCGTTAATGCCAGCTGCTGTAGGAAATCTGGCGGGGTAATGCACCTTAAATGACTTGGGGTGTAATAAACACTCCTTGAGGAGTTTTAGTTTGCTGCTTCTACAGCCATGGAGAGAATCACTGGGCTCCATGCAACTCCACAGGAAGCCCTTCAGGCAGCCTGGCAGCAGCCTGGGAAAGCAGGCTCAGCCCAAGGAAAGTGATGAGCCTGATCTTTCTACCCCCCGCCCCAAGCCTGCCTGCTTGCCTGAGCTGTGCAGGGGCCTGGTGCTTCTTTCTGCAGCTGTGGTAACCTCTGGGACCACCCAAGCTGGGTACCTGCAGACAGGTGCTGCCTGGGGAGGAGCTCACCACTGCCATGCAGGGAAGAACCATCCCCACCCCCCCCATAGCCCAGGGGCCACTCTGCCTGCTAGCAGCTCGCCCTCCCCTCCCCGCCGGAGGGGCAGGTAAGTCAGTCGGGTGTGTGCATGACACAGGGGTTTAATCAGCCCTAAATTGAAGTGGTGTTTTTTAGAACCCACCACTTCAATTTAGGGCCCCCGTTTCACCTACACATGCCCCATTACTCTTAGGTGCTCTGTATATACATAAGAAACTGCCCTGAGGAATTATAGTCTAAACAAACACCACTGAAACAAAAAACCGATACCTCTCCATTTGTATAGATAAGACAACATAAAAGTATTAAATAACTTTGCCCAAGGATACATACGAAATCTGTGGGAACATGAATCTCAGTGCTAGTTCATTATCTTAGCCACATGCCCATCCCTCCTTTCATTTAAGCTTTGTTTAAATAGCCAAATCTCACTATGCTGTACAGCAGTTGGGAACAGAAACAATCTCCTCCTATTAGGCATAAGTTGCAGCATAATATGGTGGCAAAGAACACCCACAAAAGCACTTTCAAGCATTAAACTACAGTTCATAGACATTGTTCCCCCTTCCCACTGTGACCCTAGAACAACTTGGACTTGGGAGGAGGCATTCATTCCATCCTGGACATTGCAGATAAAGAACACTGGTGTATTGGAGACCACAGAAACTCTGTCCACTGGGATGGGACTGACTCGAAGGAAACAGCAGAAACCTGGCAAAGACTTCACTTACACAAGAGCACGTTGAAAACATCTAAGGCTGCTGTTGTTAGGGAAAAGAGGTCTAAAGGTGAAGATTTTTAAAAGTGGCATGAATTTGTTGCATTTCTTGTAGTTAAGAACCCGAAGAAAAACTTAAGTGAAATAGTCTGCATAGGAAAGTGGTTACAGGAGTTGGAAGAAAGCAAATCACCCTACACCTTGTAGCAGAAAGGCCCCATGCTTCCTTCCCCTCCCCAATCCATTTCTATCTTTCTCCTTCCCCTCTCTATCTCCTCCTCCATCTCCCACCCCTCCTTCTTATAAAATATGAAATAAGGTCTAGGAGAAATATTTTGTGAGTTAAGCTAAGGAAACGAATCTGTTCATTATATATTTATAAAAGCCTCTTTTAGGTTATGTATAGCTAATTTTGCTATCTTGTATTGTTTTATATTTGGATTTTTGCTATTTTGTGCTATTTTTACACCGGTTTTGTATACTTCAGGCCTGCTTTCATGATTAACCAAAGTAATGTCGAGCCCATTTTGTAATGTCAAGATTTCCATTATGTTGTAACCCCATTGTAATGTCAATTGTGCCTATGCGAAAAGTTGGTCCCCGAGTGAATGGAAACTGTGAGTGTGTGTGTATGATAGTGACAAAGGTGCTGGAAACAATGGACCCATCAACACAGCGATACACAGGAACAGCCCTGCATTCACCTGGAAATAAGATTCCAGGAAGCAATCAGGAACAGTATGGATTTCCAGTAACCCAGCACCACCCTCATTGTGAAGTCCAAGAACAAGCCCCCCACCAAAACCAGTCAGAGGAACGGACGCTTCGAAACTGCACATCCGACTGGGTGGGACTCTCATCAATGAGAAAGTGACAGTGTCAGCCCCTCTTCCATCTGGGCTTTGAACCCACAGGGATCACAAGGGAACTATCTGATAAAAAAAAGGTGGCAGGGGAAAGTGACCCTGGTGGATGCTCCCCTATCCGAACCAGCACCCCCCCATGCAACCTGCACCAGCCGTCCACCACAGGATCAGCCGGTGACCCCCACTGGGCCGCAGCCTGGGACGACACAGACCGGCCACTGTTCATCTGGGTAGGACTGCACACTGCCAATTTCAGACTCCAATTACCAACCCAGTCACCAGTGTGTGTGTGGACCAACAGTGTCTTGTGCCTGTTTTTAGTTTCTTGCATTTGCTTTTGTTTCCATAGTTACACCCTCATCTAACAAAGCTGATCTTGCTAATGCTGAGCGTTGATCTTGCTTGTCGAGTCAGCAACCTCCCTACTCACACTACATATACACACACTCTCTTTTTAAAGGACCAATTTTGCAATGGCACAGAAAGAAGCAAACCATTTTTGGTTTAGCCCCAATTGATCGTTACAGCCCTAGAATCTTTTAAAACAGAGAACTCTAGTCATAGGACACGGACTCGGGAAAGGCAAATGCTCAGGAAGGTAAAGCCAAAGAGGAGAGATCTAGGCTCAGAGAAGTCCTAGTAAGATTTAGCCACACTAGCCAGAGAGAGCTTAACAAGGAAAAAGAGTATTAATTAGCTGGAAGTGGGTAAGACCTACCAAGTAATCTGAGCTGATTTTTTCTCATTTTGAATCACTTTCCTCCTTCCCCCATTTCCCCTTCAAATATAAAGCCAGCCCTTTAAAACAGAATATGAAGTAACTCAGTTTGGAACCATTTTCTTCTCCCAACTAACATGTTAGCACACCGGCCTACGTTCCTTACCTCTTACAATGTATTGTTATGCTGAAAACAACATCAAACAATACTATGTGTATCTATCAATATTAATTGATAATGACAATGTGGTGTTAAATAGAATAACATGCACGTTAAAGAAAATAACTATGATTGGGTTGTACCTATGTTTATGCTTTCATTGCTTGCAGCACAAAGGGCTAAGAGACCAGCATATGTAAACTCCTCAGATGTCTCCTTGAATCTTAAACTGAAACAGCTTCAGGTAGTGTTTAGTTGTTTTCCATTTACTTACTACCAACATTTAACTGAGTTCAGTTGTCATGAACAATAACTGATAGCACACATTCAAATTATACGTGAGGATATGTGAAAAGCAAAATGATTTCTTTTTTTAGCCATTGCAAATTCTAACATGGAAAATAATAGAAGTTTTGGAGGTCCAACTGCAGCTTAAACAATTATGTTCTTATATGCTCTGGCATGTCCCATTTTGGATAACTAACATATGTTAAAAACATCACCAATTCAAATGAGGAGAAGTCCATAGCTATTGCTCCCTCATGCCCCATTCAGAGGTCAGAGAAATGTCACAATTCATTAGAACATGCAGTTTAGTCCTACTGATGATGAGCTAGGTGTTGAACAACCTCCTAACTATATATGTTCTGAATGCTAGAAAACTTACTATCCAACCTACAAACACTACAGAGAAAGAGAGAGAAGTTGGACACATTCGGATCATGACCACTAGAAGTCATTGCTACCAGCCATGTTCAGGTTCTTACAGACCAACTTGGCTATTTGTAAGCAGGTTCCTTACACTGCATTAATTTGAATGTAAAGAAGCTTTGGAGAACTGAAATAGCTGGGTTAAGTCATATTTAGCCGCAAATCAATTTTTCTAGGACATGGTTTTTCAAAAACCTAAACCTGGTAGAAATTATGTTTCCTCAATCTTGTTATTTTTCAGTCTGGCAAATTTCTCTCCTAAAAGAACACAAGAGTTAAACACAAATGACTTGCTGGCTGTAGCAACCATCTTGCCCTTTTTCCATGTTTGCCTTGTAATGCTAATAAAAGGATCCAGGATACTGTACTGTATTAGAAATTTTGTGCCATTTAAAATTGGCTTATGAGTGAAAATTGCATTTCACTCATACAACTTATCTATTTCTGAACAACCTCATGTGTGGGTATCTATTGTTTGTGTGATCACAGTGCCTGATTGCTCTAGACACTATCAGAACAGGGACTTGATTAGTGAATTTACAGGGAATAACTATTCTTGAACACTTTCATGTTTAGATAATCCCTCAACATGTGAACACTATGGAAATTAAATTTACTAGAAAAAACAAAAAAAAATTAAACTGACAAATGAAATGCTACTTCTACCATTGTAGTATCCAGAAGGTAAATAAACTGCAAAAAAAAAAAAATGGTGAGAAGTAAGGATAATTTTAAGCATTGCCTTACCCTACATTAGAGTGCCTATGACATACCTAACAGTACGTACATAAATCTCCCTACTGAGATGCAAATAAACATACAAGTGTTTACACAATTATGGTGGAAATCCGCTTTTGAAACAGAGTTCTTAAAAAAATCTTTATTCTCTTTTTATCTTGGTCAAGCCCCCTCATTATTTCATTCCAGTAATCCCAGATATGTGCGTATGAAATATTCTTCCACTATAATCCCAGTTTCTTACACCTCTATTCTCTATCTAAACATTTCTTTCATTCATATTACTGTTTTTACATTGAATTATATATTTTTATGGACTGCCTGGAAGTCTTAGGGCACATCCACATGAGTACGCATGTGTGTCTTGCAGCACCTCAAACCCCTTTGAGGTGCTGCAAGAGGCATGTGCTGGAATGAAAAAATGTTCCCCTCACTAAAATTTGCAGCATGGGGGCAAAATAGACCCCTAGATATCCAGGTGTCAAAAAAAACCTGCAGCGGAAAAAAGCAGGGCAGGGCAGGTAAATTGGTGGGTGGTGGGAGCTGAAAGAGTGAGGGGGGACTACTGAGAGTGTGGGGGACATGGGAGGGCAGCTTGGGAGGGGTGGGTCTACCAGCCACCCCGCTACATGGCTTCAGCCCCCTGCTTGCCCCATGGCCGGGTGCAGCCCCCTGTTTGCCTCCCTGCTCATCTCCAGCCCCCCCAGCTTGGCCTGTAGCTGGCTGTGGCCTCCCCTGCCATGTGCTCTCTACCTGGCTGCAGCTCCCCCATGTGCTCCCTGCCCACCTGCAGCCTCGTCACTCACTCCCCGCAGCTTACCAGTAGCAGCAGATGTGCTGTTGGCCTCGTGGCACCCCCCACCCTGCAAGGCGCAGGACAGCACGCCTCAGCCCCAGCCACCAGGTATCCATATGGCCTCTGCCACAGCGCGCTGTAGCAACACAGCTCAGCACAGCATGGGCAGCTCCAGGACGTCACCCAGGGCTCGGCACCACTTGCAGGGACCACACCGGCTCAGGTCCCGCATGCATTAGCCTTACACTCTCCCAACCAGGCTGTTTCTGTGCACGCCTTGTCAAACTGTAAAACCAGATAAGCCCCGCCCCGCCCCTTGACCCCACCCCCTAGACACGTCCCCTCCCCTCCTGGCCACCATCTTAGCCTTCATCTTGGCCACCACATTGCAAATGGAAGACCTGCCTCTAACCCCTGAACTTTGCCATCAGAAACTCCACCCCTGACCTCTCCTGGCAGCCATGTTGGTAGCCATATTGGTCGCCATGTTACATCCCAGAACACCCTGTTCCCATCACATGGACTGTGACCTCACCAGACCCAACCGTCCAGGTAGCCACGTTGGTGGCCATATTGGTCGCCATGTTGCATCCCAGAACACTCTGTTCCCAACAGATGGGCTGTGACCTCAGCAGGCCCAAACCCCAGGCTGCCATGGTGGTGGCCATCTTGGCCGCCATGTTATGTCCCAGAACACCCTGTCCCCAACACCTGCCCGCTGACATCAGAACAAAGCTCTTGCAAAGTCAGAGAGAAATACTCTTTGATTCAACATTTCGGTTGATTGTGGTAGTTGTAAGAGGTGTGGGTGGTGATGCTCAGAGAGTGATAAGTTCTATCCCCTATTCCCAAATTATTGACAAAAAGAGCAGGTATTTAATAGATCTTAATACCTTTGATACTAAGCTCTGTTTTGCTGGTAGTCTGCTTGCTCTGACCACTCTTAGAGGAGCCACAGATGCAGAGTTGCTACATGGTGCAAGCCAACTTCATGAGAAGTTGGGG